>CM055824.1:36956456-37017574 GCA_029582265.1 Zoroaster sp. YZ-2022 | reverse complement strand
TTAAAAACCCAAAAATAATATCATGTGACATCTCCTTTTTTTCTGAGCTTTCGTATCTGAAACAGAACATTTCGAGGCATTGTGTTTTTCGTGTAACACATGTCCCGTGTTTTTCTACACGATAAAAATACACGTGCATACTTGATTCGAACAGGGTGAAAACCTGTGTTAATTCAAAAAAAGAAAAAATTAATTTTAACTATACAAAAAAAAAAAATTTGAAAATTTACATAAAAAGTGGTGGCCAGCATCGAACACTTTGATGAAAAAAACCAAATTTTTTTTTTAATCCCCACAATTTGTTTTTATAATTTACAAAACCCAAAAAAATTTTTACATCCATATTTTAAAAAATACGGGCATAAAAATGTTTTTTGAAATAAAAAAAATTAATTTTACATTTAAAGTGTTGTAAAAAAAAAACCAAACTTTTCTGTAAATTTTTTTTAAAAATACGAAATGTTTTACAATGTATGTATCTAATAAACCAAAATCAAAATAAATTTTCAAAAAAACGTTTTTCCCAATTACTAATGAAATCTTTTTTTTCAACAAGAAATTAATTCATTTAATTTATTAAGGGAAAAAACAAAAATATGGGAAGGATAACAAATTCATAATATTTTAATTTTCCACAGGAGAGTTTGGGTAGTTAATAATAATAATAATAATAATAATAATAATAATAATAAAAATTTGTTGGACTTATATAGCGCATTTCCACCAACTAAGTGGTGCTCAAGGCGCATTTTTTTTTACGTGCATTACACCCCGGGACCTAGGGCCCTTTCCCATCCGAAGGACAACTTTTGGTTAAGTTTTTGCTAAAGGACAAAAGTGCCGCCCGGGGGCCCCAACCCCCACGCTGCTGCTGGCCCCCGGCTTGGTTCGGTGCCTAGACCCTCCGACACTCCATAATTGGTTCGAAATTAAAAATTCCCCAAAACCATTCATCACCATCCAAAAAAGTGGGTGTTTCCCCCTGTGGCCATTCTAAACGGCTGGGAACCCGAGCGGTCCCCGGGTTCCCAGACGGCTTGCCGCGCTGGTGGCTGAAAACCCGGTGTTCAATTTAAAAGATATGAAACCCTTTTTTTGGGGGGGCCTCTCTTCCAAATATTTTGTGTAGGGGAAATTTGGTTTGGTTCCAATGATCGTGTATACATCTTACGTTTTTTTACTGGTTATCAAACCAAAAAAAAACAACATCAAAATTTTAAAAGAAAATAAAAATTTAAAAAAAAAATAATAAAAATAATGAAATTTTAAAACCGCCCTATGGACGAAACGGGATCCTTTTTAAAAACTTTTTAATTTATTAATGGAAGGCTTTATTGCCTTTCTTTTTTTTAAAACACAATAATTAAATTTTTAAAATAAATTCTTTGAAAGAAAATTTGTAATAAATAAATTTAAAAATAAATTTTAAATCTTAATTGAACTGAATTTAATCATATAGTTGCAATACAAAGACTGAGAGGATGGATTGATATTAAAAAAAATTATACCCTACGAAGACCGGGCTAAAGTTATTTTTTTTTGATAATTTAAAAATATTGCATACAGTTTAAATTCGCGACTCATTCAATTTGATATAAAAATAATTTTTACATCATCATTCTTATAAAAAAACCAACAGGGGGTGGCCAAATGAATTTCTTATTAAATTTAATATTTTTTTTTAAAGGTGAGTTATAGAACGTTTTTTAAAAAAATTAAAAATAAAAATAGTTAATTTAAATATAAACAGATGGAATCAATCTTCAAATAAACTATTTAGTCTAAAAACTGTTATTTTTTAAAAGATATTATTCCCAAAATTTTCCCCCAAAAATTGATGATAACCCCAATTTTCCTATAATCAATCATACCTCCGGGGGAAAAGAATTTTGTGACAAATGATTAAATTATAAAACTGAATTATATTTACTTTATATTAAATAACATATATCTTCTTCAGTTAGGGTCCTTCGTGAACTTATACAAATAAATTGCCCACACTATTTGCTCCATGTTAAAAGTGTTGTTAAGTGTTGACTATATACCGACAGTTTACCAGGCAATTTGACGACTAACATTAATCATTCTCCACCACTCATAAAATTGCTGAAGGTCCCCAATTTTGGAATTCTGTAAAAATATTCGTATTTTTAATTGAAACAAAACTAAGACTCAATTACAAAGAAAGTTTTATATATTGTTATTTTTACATGTCCTTGGGGGTTTCGTTTATGTGCCTATAACTTTATGAATATGGTTTCTCGAACAACTTTTAAATTCAAATTATATTAATTTAATATTAAATATTTCAACGTGTAGGGTTTTTGTTGTCCTCGGTGAAAAAAAAGGGAATCATTTAAAATGCATATAAAGATCATTATTATATATTAGTTGGAATCAAAACTGAAAAATGACAATTACTTTATAAAAAATACAAAAATAGAAAAAAAAAATTTTAATAAACTCAAATAAACTAATTTAAAAAAAAAGTCTTTAAAAACCCCGACAGTCAATATCTTCTTCTGGTTTTTTCATTCATAACAAATGAACTTCATTCAAGAATGGCCCAATTTTTGGTTTGCTAATCATTCTTTGGAATCAAAAAAACCTGTCTTAAATAGTGGTCCCCGAAACTCATAGTGTTTTATGATTAGCTTTTGGTTACCAGAAAAATTGGCCTCAGTGTGATGAGGTTTATTATAAGACGACTTACTGACAACAATTTTGTTTAAATTAAAAAACAAAAAAAGTCATGAAATTTTATCATACATGTCTGTTTACTTACATGCTTCATGTAAATATATTTCCCTCCTATCTTTTTGATGTAATGGAAAATTCTTTGGGGAAAATTGCCTTTTTACCTATGCTCCTGGGAAAAATTTTAAGGGGGTGATCAGACATTGTTAAATTGATCTAAAAACCACAAAGGTTTTTTGGAAGGGGGGGTTTAAAATTGGTCCCAACTTTATTTTTTTAAATTTAAAATAACTGATATGATGGGCCTTAAAACCCAATTCAAGAAAATCCTTGTCACAACCCTTTCCCATCCTATAGGTGAAAAGACCAATTAAAAAACCCCACCATCTTTGCTTTCCTTTAAGTTTTGAAATAGAATGAGGCATTTTACACTAAACCCATAACAGGTTCCTTACGATGTTGCTTTTTGTATCTCTACCCCGTAGATGTACGAAAAAAGAATCGGGTACCCTTGGGGGGTTAATTTAAATTACCCTTTGTTTCATTTTTATTTTTTAATCTTTTTTTCCCGGAAGTTTAACTTTTTCCCTTTCCCCCACCACCTTTCTTTTGGTTTTTTTTCCCTTAATCTCTGACGGGCTAGGCAAAGGACGTGGGAATCTGTCAAAAAAATATCACCCCGGGCCTGGGGAAAGAAAAAATGTGACAAATGAATGTTTGTAATTTTGATCAACCCTTGCATGGTTTGAGGGGAATTTAATAACTTGTGACACTTTCAATTAGAATGTACTTATTTTGGTGATTAGGGGGGTTAAATGACGATAAAATTAACTTTTTGAATTATTTTTTTAGATTGAAACTGAAATTTTTAAAATTAATAAAACCTGTGATTTATTCTTTTCCGTATTCGATACAATATTGTGAAATGACGTCTTCCATTTCCCATTTGTGCAAGTTGTCTCTCCCAGATCTTCAGTTGGGCACAGTTTGGTAGTTGGGGGGGAAGATGTCCCTATCTTGGGGTCCAGTGTACATTCACATATACATGTAGTTGTTTTTGGGGTTAATTCTACTATTACTTTGTAACCCCTTTGCTGCAGGGGCAGTTAAATTCCTTTTTTTTTGTTCTAATTTTTATTTTAGTTTTTTTTTTATAATTTTACTTTTTTGATCCTTTCTCTTATCTTGGTAATTTATTTTTTCTCAGCTGTTAAAACGGTTCTCTAAAAAGTAAATAAATAAATAAAATTCAACCTGAAACAAAATCGGGATCTCAAAAGGGATGCGTTTTTTAAAATTAAAAAAAGGGTAAACCACAAAAATTTTTGCATATTTTTAATGGTCACACAAAAATATACCTGTATATTTTTGGTGCCGTTATTTCATAATCGTACTCTCTGCAATGACATGGTGGATGTGAAAAGGGATTAGCACCCATATATAATTTTGTTTGACAATTAAAACCTGTATACTTCGTCTGTATTTTTCAGTGTAATTTAATATCAATAGGGTTTAAATTACATAATTTTACTCTTTTTTTTGTTGTTAATGATGATGATGATGATGATGATGATGATGGTGATGATGGTGATGATGGTGATGATTTGATGATGATGATGATTGATTTTTAAAATTTTTTTTTTCCCCAAGGGGAATTACCCCTTTTATTCAATTTCATTCATTTCATTTCATTTTTTTTTTCTTTTTTTTTTTCTAAAGTTTAAATTAAAAATTTAAAAAACTTCAACGGGGTATTAATTAAAACAAAAAAATATAATAAATTAAATAAATTTTTGAAAAAAGGAAAAAAAAAAAAAAAAATTTTGATTTTGGAAAAACCTTTTTTGAAAAAGGAAAAACAAGAAAAAAGAAAAAAAATTTTAACAATTTTAAATTTATGGGAATGATCTTTTATCTTTGGATGGGAAAAAAAAGAAATTTGTTTTTGGGTTGGAAAAAAATGTTTGATCAATTTAAAAAAAATTTAGGGGAAAAAAAGACGATTGGCATGCTTTTTTTGGGAGGTCAAAAGCTTTTAATATTATAATACGTTGTACCAGACCAAACAGTCTAAATAAGTCTTGGGGATAAAAAAAAAAGGGAAAAGTTTAACACTGGTTTTAATTTAACTTGGATTATATTGATTTATTGATATTTGGTTTCCCCACCCTCAGACATAGGAAAATTTTTTTTATGTTTTTTCTTAATTTTCTTATTTTGTACCACATTCCCCCATTTTTTTTGTTTCTAATCGGGACCAATGACACATCCTCCGTCCCGGTGGGTCGGGGTACAAAGCGTGGTTTTATATCAAGTTTTATCCCCTTAACGGATGAGATTTGGGGTGTGTTCGGGGCCCCATCTATTAATTCTTTCCGTACTCGGTTTTTCCGTGCCTTAGCCGTACCAGCCTTATTAAAGTGTCTTAAAATTTAATCTATTGTTATTAATGTTTAATTCATTGTTTTATATTTATTTTCATTTATCTTATCTTTTTTTATATTTATTTTATATTTATCATTTCCTGTAATTGGCGGCTCGTCTGCTTTTGGGAATTAAAATAAATAAATAAAAAAATAAAAAATAAATAAATAAAATGTTATGGGAAATAAATGTTTCAATATTAATAATAAGCATTTGTAACCCCGGGTACCCGTAAAAGGGGCCTCATGGCCGTGACACATCATATAAACAATAAAACAAAATACATGTAAAAAATCAATATAAAATTAAAAAGACAATATTGTAAAATGTGGCCCTGGTAGAATTTTAAAAAAAAGAAACCCTGCATACAAACCATGAAAAAAGGTTGATTTTCAAAGAAATTAAACAAGGAATTCTTCTTTAAACAAAAAAAAAGGGGTATAAATACATCATAAAAATTAATAGTTAAACATAGTTTTCTCTTTTATAAAGGTTTGAGCATTTTTTAAAATGAAGCAAAGATGGCATTGTTGAATGCTCGGTAAATCACCACAAAAAAGGGAAAACAAAAAAGAACTTTTTCCCCAGGATCTCTTGTCAATTTTCTTACTCGAAGGTCTTATTGATTTCAGTTTAAAAAGGATCCCAACCCCTCGGGCTTTTTGTCAAAATGGCCCCGATTTTTTTCCACGTCAGGGAAAGTAAAAATTAACCCCTAAAAAGTTGTATAATTCCCCTTTTTTAAACCTTTCCATCCATTTTATTAAACAACGTGAACAATGTCTCTCTTATTATTAAAAAACAATAAAATTGTCTTACTCACATTAAAGATAGTTTTTTGCCATCGAAAAATTGTGTAAGTTCGAAAAATTTTATCATTCTTAAAATAGTTAGGAAAAAAAAAAATTTTATCCTCCGCAAAGAAAATGGTAAACTTTTTCGAAATTTGGTAAATTCATTAACAAAAAATAAAAAAGGCCTTAAAATAAAACCCTAAAAAAAATTGAACAATATTAAGGTTTGTCAATTATTGAAGGTTGTGGTGCATTCTTTAGAAGATAATTTTGCCCAATTAGTGATACCTCTAATCCATAATGTGTTTTTTTTAAAAATCTGGTGATCGAGGGGTTAAACGCGAAAATAAAAAAATACCCCCCTGAGATTTTTTCTTATCCATCATCACAAAACCCTTTCCAGAACATCGATGAGAAGCTCAGTTGAAAGACCTAAACGAAACCGTATTGCCCTTTTAAACAAAATATTGTGTTTATTATGTTGTAATACGGTTAAAAACTATTCTCTAAAATTCTTGGAAAACCCCCATAATCAAAACCTAATTGTCCTTTTGGGTACCTTTTTTATATACAGGAAATTTTGGCTTTTTTAAAAGAGGGGGAACAAAAAATTATACAATAAATTAATAATATATGAGGGGTTTTTTACATTAAAATGAATGATTTTTCCAATATAGAGGCTTTGTTATCAAAACCAGCAATTTATTTGGTTTCAAACAAAAAACAACCTATATATTTCATGTTTCTGTCGGTGACATAAAAAGTCAAGGTTACATTCTTTAGATACTGAGCTGCGGTTGTATTGCGTATTAAATCATGTTGAAAAAATGTGGGTTGAAACACCCCTGCCTTGTGTCCTTGGCAAACCAAAAACTAATTTCTTCTCTCCACCCAGGGTTAAATGGGTCCTTTAAGGAGTTGGTTTCTCATTGCGCTAGAAATGGCCAATTTGGGGTTTTACCCCCCGGGGGCGGTGGTTTCAGGTGATTTATGGCCTTTTGGCCATGGGCGGGATAATATTGCCTTGAGCACCACTTATTTTGGATCTTATTAAATCCCCCATTATTATTAATTTTAAGAAAGGTTGAATTTGATTGGGGTCGAAATTGTTTCCTTCCCAAATTTTTTTATCAGGGATACTGGGCTTACTTTTTTTTATCGGATACCATTTTAAGCAATGTCCAATATCATTTTTAATTTTTTCGGAAAAATAATGTTTTTTAGAAATACGAATAACATGGGGTTTAAATTTTTTGCGATAACAAATAAATTGCTGTTTGGGACTTCAAAACTTGATACATTTTTGGTTTAATAGACTGTGAAAACCATTCGTTTTGGGGGGTTTTTCGACGTTTAGGTTATTGAAAAATTTAAAAGGGAAAAATTCGTCATAAGTCTTTTTGGGTGAGTAAAATTATCATAAAAAGGGTTCCCTCCTCAATTTAAATATATATAATTCCCGTCAAATAACATGGTGTTAATGTTTTCAGTATTAATTAGAATAATTTCTAGTGTATGCCCTTTAATAGGAAAATATATATCTAAAACCCAAAAGACCGGAAAAAATCATCTTTTTAATTTTAAATATATTATCAATTAAAAAAGGGGAAATATCATAACTCAGTGGGGTTTTAATTGGGGGAAAAAATTGTTTTAAAAAAAAGTTTGATCAAAGGCCTCTTTATAAAAAATATTTAAAAACTATAATGTAACCATCTTTTTTTTCCTGAGATCTTTTGGATTATTTATATACTCATTGAAGGAAGAAAAGGACTACATCAGAATATAAACTACAAATTGCCACTCTTTCCAATTATCCAAAAGACTTTTTATCCCGGTTGAAGAAGGGGAATTTACTCCTTTTATGAAATTATTTATTTGAAATAAAAATGTATCCTCCCCTTTTCTATTTTTTCTTGACTTTCTAAAATGTATAGTGGTCGAGTTGAATTAATGGGGGTTTTGATCACTAAACCATGTTTCCAACCTATGGCAGAAAAATCATAGTTAAGGGGGCGAAAGTCACCAATTGAATTAAATGTTTTTTGAGGGTACGACTATTGACATGAAAAAGAACAAAAATCGGTGGCTGGTTGAATGAATCTTTTCAAAAACAAAATTTTTCTATGAGATATGTGGAGTAAAAATGGCCCCGGGTGGGTGCCTTTTTTGTAAAAAGGGCCCCAAAAGGCAACCTCTATCTATGAGACCCGGGGGCGTCAATGAAACAACCAACATAAAAGGGTTTGCGACCTAACTAATGAACCCTTGGCTCAGGTGTCAGAGCCTTTGAGACTTTCAGCCTTGTGCCCAAGCGTTTGAAAACTCTCTAATGGCCTTAAGACTACAATGGTGGTAAAACTTGGAACAACCCTTTACCGTAATAATCGTCCTTGCGTACAGCAACGTAATTATCGAAGCGTACGTGTTTTTTCGTACGCAACCGTAATTTTCTTGCGTGCGTTTTATCAGTTTGTACGGAAAATTATAGTACCGTGAATTTTATTTTAATGTTAACCGCTCTGGGTTGTTAAGAAAACAATTATAATTTTCATTATCCACTACTTGGAAGGGGAAAAATGGAACTTGTTAGATTCTCTACGCTGGGGAATGGAGAAAGCATGGGGGGCCATGTCTCTAAAACAGGGGGGAAAAAAGGGGGGAACACTGCTAAAGAGATCTCAAAAAGTATATAACTTAGGGGGCAAGTTGGCAATTTAGCCGGTGGTTTTATTGAGTGGGGGGGTGACACCATTGTCTTTGCTGTTTCGTTTTTGATTGTAGACCCGCGTTTTTTTCCCTTTTCCCCCTTCCCTTTTTCTTGTTTTATGTATTTTTTTTTTAGCATTTTTTTACCCCCCCTTCCCCTTCCCTCCCCCTCTTCCCTCCTTTTTCCCCCCGAACCCCGTAAGAAAAAGGCATCAACTACCCCTTCCCCCCCTTTCCCCTTTCCCCCCCCTCTCTTCCCTCCTTTCCCCCCGGTTCCTGAAAGGAGAACCTCCCTACCTTCCCCCCTTCCTTTCCTCCCCATTTTCCCTCCTTTGCCCCGGTTCACCGATAAAAAAAGAGGCATCAAGCTTTCCTTCCCCCCCTTCCCCTCCCTTTTCCCCCCATTTCCCCCGTTTGAAAGAGCATCCTCCCCCCTCCTTCCCCTTCCCTCCCCATCTCCTCCTTCCCTCGGGTTCACCGTAAGAAGGAGGCATCAACACGGCCTTCCTCCCCCTTCCCTCCCTATCTTCCCCCCTTCCTCGGTTCCCCATAAAAAAGAGCATCAAATACCCACCTTTACCCGGAGTTGTTTTAAATATATGTAGTGTTTTGCCCCCTAAAATCTCAATATATTAAAAATTGGGCTACAGTCTGGATAAACATAACTTATTTCTGTTTTTCCCAATGGGGAAAAGAAAAAAAATGTTTTTAAAATTTAAAAATTTTTTCCTCTCATTTTTTGTCATTAAAAAAAGGGTTTTTTGCTACGACATCTTGTTCGTAGAGTTACTGTCAGCAAAGTCAATAGTTTTCTAATATTGTCACTTTAGCCGTGCTTCCCCCGGGGAAATTTAATTTTCCCCCATCATTTTTTGGTTGTAGCAGTTGGTGGAACGTTGGTACAATCTATGTTTACCTTTATGCAATGGAATACAAAATGTATAAATGGTACACTATGAATTTTAAACCTTTGGTTTTTATATTTGAGTTAACATTCAAACAATTTAATGATTTTTTGAACCTGCTACCTCCCCGGGTTTTTTGGGGTTTCCAACTGACTATCAGCCCCATGTTGGCGGTTTTTTTTCTCTTATCTGCGTTATGGGTTTTTTTTAAAATAATTAGCTTTTTTCTAATTTAAATTTTATTGTTTATTCGTTTATATTGTTTAATATTTATTGATCACTTTAATTCATCTTTTAATTATATCGAAATAAAATTTAAAAAATAAAACACAACCTGAAGCAACAATCTGGGGGTTTTTGAATTTTGTTTTTAAAAATTTTAGTAAATCACAATAATTTTCATATTTTAATAGGGTTGAACCCTTTCAGAATATTTTTTTTAAATTTTTTTGGAGAATTCTTGCGTCGGAGATAAACATTTGATTTAAATTTTTCCCCCAAACCCACGGGGTATGCACTTACTCAGTGCTTTTGTTCTTGAAAAAAAGGCCTGTTCGGCAAGCTCGGTGGTCGAGAGGTTGACGTCTGCCCATGCGGGGGGTTGTGGGGTTTGAAACCCAATCCCTGTGGGATTTTCCCCCCCGGAAACCTGGAAAGCTACAGGGGTTTAAACTTTTTTAAAAAATATCTGATGTAAACTAAATTGTTGGGACTTTGTGCTTGTGATTTAAAAAAAATCAAAACTAATCTAATCTAATCTATTCTAAAATAATCTAAATATTATAAATACCTGCACATATTATGTTTGTGTCTTATTTAAAACATGCAATATCGAATATCAAAGACTAGTCTTGGCTCAAGTCAAATCCTACTTTCTACATGAAACCCTTAAAATTTTCACTTAATTTAAAATTATCTGTGATTAAAGGACTTCCCCCCAAAAACAAAAAATTCAAAAAACCCCCCTTAAACAATTCCTTTGTTATTGGAACCATGAACAGTAATTTTTGTGGACATCCCTCCCCCCCTCCTTTGACGACTTCGGATTCCATTTTGATCAAAATTACCCCTGAAAAAAACCCCTTTGGGCCCGCATCAATATCCCTCGTTATTAACCTCAATACGTATTTTGTGCACCATACTATACAAGATATTAAAAAAATTTTGGATTCCTATACTGGCTTTTGTATCTGAAAAGAAAATTTTAAGCATGTGCGTGTCTTCGTTTACTGTATATTACCATATATAAAATACTAGTGCATAAAATTTAGTATATTTGAGTTAATTGTGAGTTAATTGAAAATTATCACCATCAACACCAGATCAAGAAATAAATTTTTAGAAAAACTCTTTCAAAATTCAAAAGAAATCCCTTTTTTTTGAACAAGAAATTAATTTAATTTAATGGAAAACAAAAAAATTTTAAAAGGATATCAAATTAAAAAAATTAAAACCTTTCCAGAATTTTTTTTCAAAATTAAAAGGCAAACCCCTTTCAACCCCATCCCAACGTTTAGTTTCACACCTGTGATGTCGTAAACAGCTTCGCAAAAAAGAGGTCTCAGGGTTCCCCTGGGACTGGCTTTCTGGGTGGGGGCTGGAAAAGCCGGGGTTTTAATTTGAAAAAATATTAAATCATTTTAAATTTTTAAAGGCCCCTCTTAGCCACCAATTTTTTGTTGAAATTCTATTCAATATCTTTTATATGCATTGTTTTTACTGGTTATCAAAAAACAAAACAACACCATCCAAAAATTTTTAATAAAATTTAAAAAAAATAATAATACATTTGATTTTGAGATATTGCTGGATCCTTTTTTTTAAAAATTTAATTTTTTTGGAAAACATTGCCTTTCTTTTTTTAAAAACCAAAAAATTAATTTTTCTAAATCAAAATTTTTTGGGTAAATGAACATTTTAAAATAAATAATTAAAAATTAAATTTTAATTATCCATTTTATTATAGGTTTTTAAAAATTTAAATATTTTAGTTTAAAAAAGTGACTCATTCAAGATATGAAAATGAATCTCCTTTACATCATATTAATCCCGCAAAAAAATACATTCAAATTCATAAGTTGGATTTTTCTTAAAAAAATTGATAAAATAAATACGTTTAATCACAAACGATTGATCAAAGGAAAAATTTTAATGAAAACACATAACAATTTGGGGCTTTTAAAATTTTTTTAATTTAATATTTTGTCTTAAGGGAGGTTATGAACTGATATTTATAAAACTAAATTGTTGGGATAAAGCTGATATGGAAACTCTTACAATAAAATATTTAGTCTGAGGAATCCCTTTTAAAAAAGATATTTTAAAAATCCCCCAAAAATTATAAAAAAAGAATATAAAAAAAATTAAAACAAAAAAATTCAAAAGGGGAAAGTTTTTTAACTTTTATGAATATTTTTTCCATCCCCTTTAACTTACATATAATGAATCTTATCCCCGGGCCCGAGAATTGATTAATACAAAGGAAAGAACTGATGAAATTTAATTTTGATCAATCCTTGACTGGTTCTTTTTAAATTGAATTTTTGATACTTTCAATTAGAACCCCCATAAAATTTGATAACTATGAATATTAAACAAAAATTAAAAAAAAAATGAAAAAAATTGAAATAAAAAAGTGACTATTGAATCCAATTATTAACATAATTATATTTTTTTGTATATTAAATAACATATCTTCTTCATTGGGGCCCTTTTTAACGTTATACAAATAAATTACCCCCCTATTTTATTTAATAGTTTGTTAAGTGTACATGCTATCTTGGAATACATAAACACCCCTGGATTGGGAAGTCCTCCAAATAGGGCCCCAACATGTTTGTATTGTAATTATCTCACCTGTTTTTCCTTTTCTTTTACCCCGGCCCACCCATTTTTTTTTAATTTTGTTTGGTTTATTTTTTTTTTAAATCCATTCTCTGATACAACTTTACATTCTTTTAAATTTTAAAAAACCTGCCGTTCCCTTTTTAACCTGGGTTTATTAAAAAATTTGAAGTTTGGGTGAAAAAACTTTTGAAATTTAACGACGAAAAAATAAATTTTTCTTTTGGATCACGTCACGTTATCTAAAATTTCTCTTATTTATTACAATTTGATTCAGATAACCCCCTCATCACAAACACTAATCTGGGTGTTATATTTGACTCCCTGTTTTAAAAACCCCATACCTCCAACATTGTTTAATCATCATTTCCTATCAAAATATTGGCCCAATAAAAAAATACTTTAATCAAAGTGCTTTTGAACAAATATTGTTTACATCACTCCGAAAAAGGGGAAACTCTCCTTTCGGTCTCCCGGAATCAAAAACTCTCTTCCCAAAAAACCGCACTTTGTTTTAACTTTGTCAGAAAGTCATGCCATATCACCCTCTTAAAAAAAACTCTGGCTTCCCGTTTTAAAAAAGTCTAATTTTCCAAATCTTTTTAACATTTCATTACATTTCTGAACTGTTAAAATCTACACTCCATCACCCAATTTTCGCTCCAACTTTTCCCCTAAAACCCAAACCAAAAAGGAACTGGGGTGATAAAATTTTTTTCTTCCGCTCGAGACTCTGGAATCATCTTCAACTAAACCCCAAAACTTGTCATAGTATAACTAGATTTAAACTCACCTTTTTCCCCTTCTTCAAAGATGGTTATATTTATAATTCATTTGGTACATTATCTCATAAAAATTTTTTTTAAATTTTTTATTTTTATTATTTTTTTCATTTTTTCTTTGTTTCCCCATTGGGCCCAAAAATGAAAATGTCGCTTTAAATCTTATCATCATCATCCCTCATCATCATCATCATCATCATCATCATCATCATCATCATCATCATCATCATCATCATCCTCATCATCATCCTCATCATCATCATCATCATCATCATCATCATCATCATCATCATCATCATCATCATCATCATCATCATCATCATCATCATCATCATCATCATATCATCATCATCATCATCATCATCATCATCATCATCATCTCTCATCATTTCTTTCTTTACCGTGGTTCGATTTGGGCGGGTTTTGGTTTTGTTAAATTAAAAATGGTCAAATTAAGGGGTCGGTTAGTGTTTTGTGTCGGTGGGGCAAAATTAAAAAAAAGTAAGTGGTCTTAAAAAAGTGTTAGGTGGTTGGGGGATTAAGTGGTAAGGGTGGTAGGTGGTCCGGGGCAATTTTTAAAAATGGTCAAAATGGTCAGGTGGTCAGGGGGTCAGGTGGGTCGGGGTCAGGTGGTCGGGGCAGGGGCGGGGGCGGGCAAAAGGGGGTGGGGTCAAGGTCAGATGGGGGGTTGTTAAAAGGGGGGGCCCGTGTGGAGGGTGGGTCGGGGGTCGTCGGGGCAGGTGGGCAGTGGTCCCGGTGGTCAGGGGGTGGGGGGGTCAGGGGGTCAAGTGGGCCAGGTCAGGTCGGGTTTCAGGGGGGTCGTGTCCGTCGTGTGGGGCAGTGGGGCAAGTGGGGGCAGGTAGGTGTTGTGTAAAAAATAGGTCGGGGGGTCAGTGGTCGTCGTCCGTGGGCGTGTCAGGTGTCGGGCAGGTCCAAAGTGGTCCGGTGGTCGTGGTCGGGGGGTCAAAGTGGTCGTGGGTCAAAGGGGTCGGGCGTCCGGGGGGCAAGTGGTCGGGGCGGGAAAAAAAGGTTTTTAGTTAAGATGGTCGGGGGGTAGGGCAAAATTAATTAAAAGGGGGCCAGATTAAATTGGGGTTAAAGGTCGTGGGTTAAGTGGGTTAAAGTGGGCAGGTGGGTCAAAATGGATTAAGGGGGTCGGGGGGTCAAAATTGGTTAGGGGCGTTAAATTAAGGGTCAAAGGTGGGGTTAGGGGGTCAGGTGGGTCGGGGTTAGTGGGTTAGGTGGTGGTGGGTCGGGTGGTGGAATTGGTCAAGACAAAGGGGGGGTCAGGTCGTCGGGTGGTCGGTCGGTCGGGGGTCGGGTGGGTCAAAGGGGGTTAAGGTGGGTGGTGGGTCGGTGTGGGCAAAAATTGGTCAGTTTTTGGTCAAAATGGATTAAGAAGATTAAAAATGGTCAGTGGTCAGGTGGTAGGGGTGGGTAAGGGGGGGTCGGGGTCAGTGGGTCATGGTCATGGTCAGTGGGTCGTGGTCAGGGGGGTGGGGGATTAGGGTTAAAGGTGGGTCCGGGTAAGGTGGGGGCGGGGGGGGTCAAGTGGTGTTATTAAAAGGGGGGCCAAAAATGGGGCAGTGGTCAGGTGGGGGGTGGGTCGGGGGGGTCAGGTGGTAAAGGTGGTCAGGGGTTTAAAGTGGTCGGGGGTGGGTCAGGTGGGTCGGGTGGGTCGGGGGGTTAATTGTTAAATTAGGGGTCAAGTTGATTAGGGTAAAATTTTGGGGGGGGTTGGGGGGGTGGGGGGTTTTTGGGGCAATTGTTAAAGGGGTGGATTGGGGGGGTAGGTGGGGCGGTGGTCGGGGGGGGTGGTCATGGTCGTGGTAAAGTGGGTCGGGGGTAAGGGGGTAAAAGGGGGTAAGGTGGGGCGGGGGGAAAATTAAATCAGGGTTAGGTTGGTCAATGGGGCGGGGGTCGTCGATTTGGGGCGGGGGGTTGGTGATTAAAGGGGGAATTAAATAAAAGTGGGGCAAAGGGGGCGCGTCGGGGTCAATTTGGGGCCGGTGGGGGTTAAGTGGTCAAGGGGGGGGATTAAAGTCAAAATTATTGGTGGTTAGGTGGTCGGGGGGTCAAATGGTTGGGTGGTCGTTAAGGGGGGGTGAAAAATAGGGTTAAAAGGTCGGGGGGTCAGGGGGGTCAGGGTGGTCGGGGGGGTCGGTCAGGTTGGTGGTCAAAATGGGTATGGTTGGTCGGTGGGCAAGGGTCAGGGGGCGTGGTTAAAGAAAATTAGTTAAAGGGGGCAAAATTGGTGGTCGGGAAAAGGGGGTCAAAGGGTCATCAAAATTTAGATTAAGGTGGGTCAAGGGGGGGGGTCGGGGGGCAGAGGTTTTGGGTGGATTAAAAATGGTAGGTGGTCAGTGGTCACGGTGGTCAAGGGGGGGTCAGTTGGTCGTGGTGGTAGGTGGTAGGTGGTCGGGTAGGGGGGGGATTAAAGGGGGGATTAAGTGGTCAAGGGTGGGTCAGGGGGTTAATTGGGGCGGGGTCAGGTGGGTCAGGGGGGTTGGGGGGTCAATTTGGGTCAGTGGTCAAATTTTAGGGGGAGGGGGTCAGGTGGTCGTGGGGGGGGTGGTCAGGGGGGTCGGTGGGCAAAATGGGGGCAGGGGTGGGTCAGGTGGTCCCCGTGGGTCGTGGGTCAGGTGGTCGGGGGTCAGGTGGTCGGGGCGGTGGGTCCCGTGGTGGGCTCCCCGGGCTTTTTGGGTCAAAATTTTTGGTCAGGTGGGGCGTGGTCCAGGGCGGTGGTCAAAGGGGCGGGGCAGTCTGGTCGGTGGGTCAGGTGGGTTCCAGTCAAGGGCGTCTGGGAAATTGGGTCAGGTGGGGCAATTTTAAAAGGAATTTGGGCAAGTGGTCGTTTAAAAAGGTGGTGGAATTGGTTTTGGTCAAATTAAAGGGGGTCGGTGGGGCAGGAGGATTAAGGGTGGGGGTATGGATTAAGTGGGGCTTAATTAAAGATTAGTGGTTAAATGGTTGGGGTCGGTGGGGGCAGGTGGTCAGTGGTCAGGGGTGGTGGGTCAGGTGGGGGGGTTGGGGGTCAAGATGGTCAGGGGTCAGGGTGGGTCAGGGGGTTGGTTAAAATAAGTGGGAAATGGGTTTTGGGGGAGGTTGGGTTTGGGTTAAGGTGGTCAAAATTAATTAGTCGTTAATTGGTAAGGGGGGGTAATTAATGGGGGGGTGGGGTGGGTGGTTTTTTTGGTCAGGGGGGGGTTTTGTTTTGGGGGGCAGATGGTCAAGGGATGGGTGGGGGGAGGGTAGTTGGGGCAGGTGGTGGGTGGGTGGGGGGTCAGGGTGGTCGTGGGGGCAGGTGGATTAAATTTTGGGCAAAATTTGGGTTTATGGTAGGGGGGTCAGGTGGGGGGGGGTCGGTGGGCAGGTGGGGGCAGGTGGATTAAAAGGGGGGGTGGAATTGTTAAGGTGGTCGTGGGGCGGGTGGGGCGGGTGGTGGTAAAGGTGGGTAGGGGTGTGGGTAGGGGTCAGGGTAGTGGTCGGGGGGTAAGTGGTTAAGGGGGTGGGTCAGGTCGGGGTTGGTAGGTGGTAAGGGGGGGTAGGGTTAAAGGGGGATTTGGGTTGGGGGGTCAGGGGGTAGAATTGGTGGGTCGGGGGGTGTGGGGCAGGGGGGCAAGTGGGTCCCGGGGGTCAGGTGGTCGTCGGAAATGGTCAGGTGGGTCAGGGGGGTCGGTCGGTGGGGCGTGGTCAAAATGGTCAGGGGGTCCGGGTGGTCAGGTGGTCATGGTCTTGTAGGTTTTAATTGGTCGGTGGATAGTTCGGGGCAAAGGGGTTTAGATTAAAAAAGGGTCAAGGTGGTCAAAATGGGGCGGTCGTCGGGTAGGTTAGGTAAGATTTTTAAAGATGGTTTTTAAAAAAATTGGTAAGTCAAAATTATTGGGAATTTGTTGGGTGGTTAAGGGGGGTTAGGTGGTCGGGGTTTTGGGGGGTGGGTCGTTGGTCGGGTTGGGGTAAGGGGGTGTGGTCAGGTGGTCACAGATTGGTCAGGGGGGGTCGTTAAAAGGTTGGGGGGGTTGTTAAGGGGGTGGGTGGTCAAAGGGGGTGGGTTTAAGGGGATTGGTTTAAAAGGGGGTAGGGGGTCAGGTGGGGTTATCGGGGGGTCGGGGGGTCAAAGTTTTGGGGGCAGGTGGGTAAAGGGGGTTAAATTGGTTAAATTTGGTGGGTCAGTGGTCGGTGGTCAGGGTTGGTGGGTCAAAGGGTTAAAGTGGGCGGTGGTGGGGGGTGGGCGGGGGATTAAGGGAAATTGGGTGGGTCAAAGGGTTTGATAAGATGGGGGGGGTTTAGGGTGGGTCGAGGTGAATTAGGGTTAATTAGAATTGGTTGGGTCTGATTAAGTGGTGCAGTGGTCAGTGGTCAGTGGGTCATGGTCAAAGGTGGTCAAAGGTGGTCAGGTGGATTAAAGTGGTCAAGGTGGGTCAAAGTGGTCAGGTGGTTAAAGTGGTCAGGTGGTCAGGTGGTCTGGTGGTCAGGTGGTCAGGTGGTCTCAAGTGGTCAAGGTGGTCGGGTCGTCCGTCGTCCGTCGTCATCATCCATCATCCATCATCCATCATCCATCATCCATCATCCATCATCCATCATCCATCATCCATCATCCATCATCCATCATCCATCATCCATCATCCATCATCCATCATCCATCATCCATCATCATACACCGACAATTTACTAGGCAATTTGACGACTAACATTAATCATTTCCTCCAACCACTCTTACTCAAAGAAATGGAACATGAAGGTCCCCAAGTTGTGGAATTTTGTAAAATTATCCTTTAAAAATATTTGGTATTTTAATTGAAACATAAACTAAAAGACTTAATTACTAAGAAAGTATTTGTAATATAAATAAGATTCTTGTGTACATGTCCTTGTGGGACAGTGTACGTAAACGTCTTCGGCGAAGCCGAGCTTGAGGACTCAGGAGTTCCCCAGTGCCTGGACTGACGCTGCCGCGCTGCCAGGCTGAGAAATTGAAACGATATTATGTCACGATCATTACCAGATCAAATAATAAGTTTGCAGAAAAAATTATTATTTAGAAACAATTTATTTAATGCCAACATCATTCAGAAATAAATTTATATCATTTATTCCAATTCATATTATTAAGATAGATGCAACAAAACTATAAGCTGTAAATTAATTCACACAAAATAAAGAAAATAAACATCTAAACAAAACAAATTAAATAAGGTTAAAAATGTATAGGGAAAATGGGGAAGCAAAGCTTTTGTAATCTTTCCTATGGAACAAACAAAACACAATTAATATGAGATAAATACAAGACAAAGACAGGACAAACAAAACATGAGTAAGACTGGATGTGGCTTCATTTGAGAGACTATGAAGAAAGATATATAATAAACGGAGGAAAATAACAAAAATTGAGTTATATACATATACGATTCTAAAATACTACTTTTACTAAGCTGTTGGCAAAAATGTCAGGGAAACAGTTTGTCTTAAGTCAGTATAAAGACTGTTCTGTTACAAAACACATGACTCTGTAAGAGGCTATTTTTGTGAGTGAGTTGTCCTACTAAAATTAACACAAATATTACCATTTGATGGACTGCGGTACGGATCCCATAGGATTGAACAGAAGCAATGAATGTAAACCAAAATTGAAAACTAGCAGGCATTAAGTTATTAGGTTCTCTATTTGCTCCATGTTCAATATTGTTGTAGTTAAGTGTATGACTGTTTACCAGGCAATTTGATGACTAACATTAATCATTTCTCCAACCATTCTTACTCAAAGAAATTGAACATGAAGGTCCCCAAGATGAGGAATTCTGTGAAATTATCTTTTAAAAATATTCAATATTTTAATTGAAACATAAATTAAAGACTTAATTACTAAGAAAAGTATTTATAATATAAGATTTTTGTTAATATGGGTTGACATTGTCTTACTCTATCTTGTCTACATGTCCTTGTGAGAGTTTAACGTTTACTGTGCCCATAACATTATGAATATAGTCCCTGCTCGAACAAGCACCATGCACATTTATAATTACATTAATTTAATATTAAATATTTCATACGTGTATGATTTTGTTGTCATATAGAGTGTAGTGAAAAAAAGAAATCATTTAAAATGCATATAAAATTAATCTTAATATATATTAGTTGGAATCAAAACTGCAAAATAACGAATTGCATTTTAAAGAAACATGATTTACACAAATCCCCATAATACAAGAAAACAACAAATAAAAATTTCATTTACATAAAATAAAACTAATTTGTTAAAATGGCAGAGCAGATCCTTGTTACAAAACACTGGACGACAGTCAATATATATTGCTTCGTGGATTTTATTTTTCATTTCACAGACAAATAGAACTTCATCCAAGAATGGTCAATTTTGGTTTGCACAATGCACGAGGTCGATGTCAACTATACTATCCTCTAGCTATCCATTTTGATTTTATAATGGAACAGTTCTTTTGAGGAAAATTGCCTTGCTGCTACGAGGACGAAATTCAAGGCCTGTGAGGTGATCAGACATTGTTAAATTAGATCGGTAAA
Source organism: Zoroaster sp. YZ-2022 (assembly GCA_029582265.1). Taxonomy (NCBI): domain Eukaryota; kingdom Metazoa; phylum Echinodermata; class Asteroidea; order Forcipulatida; family Zoroasteridae; genus Zoroaster; species Zoroaster sp. YZ-2022. The sequence goes on along the minus strand of CM055824.1, from coordinate 36,997,882 downwards.
ACACCACAAGACTCAGGTCTCTGTTCCCTAAACTAAGGTTATTGACATTGAGGTTAAGTATGTACATTAACATTCATAGGTATTTTTAATTATTTTTAAAATATCAGTTCTATAACCTACCTTTAAACAAAAATATTAAATTCAAAAAAAAAATTATATTAGGCCTACTCTGTGTTTTGTGTCTTCATTATAATTTTCATTAAAATTACTTGTATGTTAAATAACATATATCTTCTTCAGTTAGGGTCCTTCATGTTTCAACGTTATACAAATAAATTGCCCGACTCTATTTGCTCCATGTTCAATATTGCTGTTGTTAAGTGCACATGACTATTTACCAGGCAATTTGATGACTAACATTAATCATTTCCTCCAACCATTCTTACTCAAAGAAATTGACCATGAAGGTCCCCAAGTTGTGGAATTCAGAAATCTTTTACAAATATTCAATATTTTAATTAAAACATAAACTAAAAGACTCAATTACTAAGAAATTATTTATAATATAAATAAGATTCTTTGTTAAAATGGGTAACATTGTCTTATTTACCGGTATGTTTATTGTGTACATGTCCTTATGGAAGTTTAACGTTTACTGTGCCCATAACATTATGAATATAGGGTCCTGCTTGAACAAGCAACATGAATATTCATAATTTATATTAATTTAATATTAAATATTTCATAAGTGTATGATATTGTTGTCCCCTTTAAAGTGTGGAGAAAATAAAGGAATAATTTAAAATACATATAAAAGGAATCCATTATTATATATTAGTTGGAATCAAAACTGCAAATGATGAATTACATTTAAAAACAAATCACAATAATACTAGAAAACAACAAATAAAATTTAATATACATCAAATAAAACTAGTTTTAAAAAGGCTCAACAGTTCCTTGTTACAAAACGTTTGTATGACCTTTACAATTCCAAGTGGCCCAAACAAATAAATTTAGTTTTTAAGAAAGAAATTATGTGTTTTCAATTTAAGGATCTTCTTCGCAATCCTTGTTCCCCCAAAGACCCAACGAAAAAATCCTTGCAACTTCATGATAAGTATATATTCTAGCAATGGTTCCCCATGGTTCTATACTAAGCCCACTTTAGGTTATAAATAAGTACCCCAAATAATCTGAAGATAGGCACATGCGTATTCCATCCCTGTACAATTCGGTTGTGAATAAGATTATTGAATCCACCCCTCCCACAAACGATTTCAGTTACAAAGTCAAGCATTTTAATGTTAAACATAAATTGAATTTAAAAAGTATAGCCATGTGTTAAAATTGTCACATACGAGTACTGGTAATGAGAAAACTTTCTCAGTGGCACATCAATTGAAGCAGTCAGTCTTTTTAGTCGTTGATGAATGAACATGCATTTCAAAATACAAAATACAGCCGTGTTTTGGGCTCTGTTTAAGGAAGTTTTTAGAGAATTTTCTTTTTCATCGGAAAATTGCTTGAGGAAGTGAAAAACGCTTTAAAATTACCACTGTCTAAAATAAACCCAAGAAGCATGTTTACACTTAAAGAGACAGTATCAACACGATCAGAGCAGACTTTCAACAGGGCATGGAATCTGTGCCCTAGTTACAGATACGTTAATTATGACCTTATCATGTGTGGGTATTATTTTCAGTCACTGAGTTAATCTAGAACTAGCACTCCGATTCCATGCCCCGTTAATCGTGATTATATTGTCCATGTATTATTTGTTTTCCTTTCTATAAGGAAAGAATTATGCGATTCATCTTGAATTTGATATATCAATGTCCTAATGAAAACAAACATTTGCTGAAAATGCCAGTAAAACACGGGCGATACATCTTGTATTTGATGTATTTACCGGGCGTGAATATACAAAAGATAGCCAAACATCCACAATAGTACAACAATTGTTTGGTTATAATTACATTATCATTATGATTAATACCATTAAGATCATGTAGGAGCTTTTCCCCGCTCAACAAAGTGAGCTAGACATACATTAAGCAAATGCATTAAGCAAGCGTCAAGGATGCAATTTGCTAATGATATTTAAAGGTGTGACACATCATTGGTTTTTAGAAGAATGCGTTCATTCAAATAATCTAGTTTCCAATACACATCATAAAACTAACTTTTAAAAATTTCATCAAAATCGGTGATCATGTTTTCGATAAAACAGCGAATAATGGTTTCTGTTGTATTAGTTATTTTGTACATATTCATATTGCTTTATATTCGATTATTTGCAATCGAAATCAGCTGATGCAATTTTCTGGAATATGACAGCATTTCAGACAGAAATGTTTCTTAGAGCGATTGGTACAAGTATCACCTTTGTAAACATTTAGCTTTCAGATTGAAAACTCATCAAACATTTTTCGATCATTACCAAAGCTATATCATACCTTTATAATTTAAAAGGTTTTAAAATATCCGTCAATTAATCCACACAGTACTTTTTAGTAATGAGAAAACCTTCTCAGTGGCACATCAGTTAAAGTCAGAAGGTCAATTAGCTCATCTCCCCCCAAACAAAACAATAATAAAAAGTGCCTTGGCTACGACCCTGGCGGCGGCGGCGGTGTGCAGTGTTGGTTATGTATTAATATGAAATTAAATCCGACTGAAGAGATACATATATTATGGTTTATTGTTTTATTTTTGAGTCTGAAATGATGAAGAGGAAATGTTATAAAGTTGTTGTAACTTCAGTCAGATTGAATGACATAATTCAAGTAACAAAATAAAAATTAAAAAGTATTAATACAAACCATTTAGATATAAATCGAGTATTACTTTAAACAAAAGGTCTTTTAAAGCTCAAAGCTAAAGAAACATCATGGCACGGCGGTTCCGCCTAAAGGTTTGATGACGGCCGCCATCTTAAAAAACTACATGAGGTTCGATGTGAAAACATCGTAAACAAACAATGCAATAAATAAAAGCAACAAATAGGGGCAAAATCATTATAGTTTAATAAGCTATAACATAGGAGATATTTGCAGAGATTTATACAGGAAAATAGGCAACTGTTCCTTTCTTATGTTGCCGTATATCAACGAAATTCCTAGAAATCTAGACATTTCAAGGTAATCTAAGGATTACCTTGGGTCTATGAATTAATGAAATTATGAGTTATGAAAAGAGAAGATCATTACCTGAAATCATGAAGACAGAAGAAATGTTATAAATGTTAAAAGTTGTACAAAAAGAACGCTTTCTGAGAATCAAAGGAGATTATACTTTCTTCTCTGTTCACGCTGAATCGGGATTCACGCTGGTAGGAATTGTCCAAAGTAAGCTCTTTCCTCTGTTGCACTGTAAGCTTCACGCCATCCTGCTTTGACGTGATTGTGTGTAAGTTTTTTTTTACACAACAAACGGTCCAACATTGATCAGAGACTTTGGAGAGCTACAATCCCGGCCAAAATAGTTGCGACACGTGACAATAAACATACCCTCCCCTGTCCCTGCTCCCTCTCCTGCTCCCCCGCTCCCCCACCAATGTTGTTATCTCCAGCTGGAGAACAGACCGCGCAATGAGAGACAACATTGTCAGGGGGCCGGGGGTCCCAGCGAGATTTGGCCGGGATTGTTTGAATTCCCTTGTAGTATATGTGAGCGACATGCCCATTATTTTATCCATGCGTTTATTGTCCGTCTTTGTGAATGTTTTTCAGTTTATTTTATTTGATTATTACAGTAGTATTATTATGTTTTCCATGGAGGGGTGTTTGATTTTGTTTTCCAAACATGAAAATGGCGTCCAAAGGTTGAATTAAAGAACATTGGGGGAAAAGACAACAATATTTAAAAAAATATATATATATAAAACAGTATTGTTGATTTTACCATTATGTGTGATGAGCACTGTCTACTCAGTGTTTCCAGAATAATGCGGACAGAAATAAACAATCATTCTACTTAGGTGGGACTCGAACCTACGATCTCCGCATTCCACATCAGGTGTCTTATCCACTATACCACCGTGGTATCCGCCGACAATACCCCAGTTCATATGTCGACGGATAATGTAACCACGGTTCACCACTGGACAATAAAGAAGGAGAGTAACTCCCTTCCTTTCTATTTTGGTTTCGATGGATCACCGTTGGATATTTCGTCAAAATAACGGAATGAGGGGATGAAATCAAATTGAAGAGGCTTGTATGTTGTTTGTGTATCCGAATGCGCTTTTCGCGTTGAACACAATCTCTCTTTTGGGAACTTATGGACCAACATGGCATGGTGAACCATCGCGATGAACTGTGTACGGTGCACGCTAGAATAAAGTTCTGTTTTGCGCAAGCGCATTGCAGCCATGCATCGTCCTTAAACAATATTTTATGAACTAATATTCTTATGGATGAATAAAATTGCACCCAGAAACATGTTATCACTGAAAAGAGAGTTCGTGTTCAACGCAAAAAGTGCATGAGGATACACAAACAACATAATTATAAGCCTCTTCAAGGGAGTGATCTCCTTTTTTCTTCATTGTACAGTGGTGAACCATGGTTATACTATCCATCAACGGATTAAATGAATCGAACTGGGGACTGGTCGCAGGTTACCATGGTAGTCTAGTGGTTAAGACATCTGATCTGGAATGCGGTGATCATAGGTTCGTAGTCTCGTTTGTTTTGTTCATATATAACATTCAGATTAGACTTAATTAAACCTGACTTGTAAACTTCATCTGTATTTTTCAGAATAGACTCACTTCCGAAACTGACATATTTCGTTTGCACGCGTCATCATAACATCATCAATACGGCATGTGTTATTTATCAATACTAACAACGTCCGATCGCGACGAGTATGAAATACGAGTATTTGTAAGGCTAATTCTGAAGTTACATAATTATTACGTCATAAGGTGTCAAATTGCATATTTATACCATTTTACTTAAAAAAATCCTTACGTTTCACGTTTTGATGTGTTAATAAACATGTCATTTACAATCATAGGCCTATCTGTAAAAAAATGTTGTCAAGAAAACTCAGAACAGCTCTGAGGTCTGTTCAAAAATAAAAATAAAATAAACACCTTTATAATTATACAAAAACGTGCATACACATATGGTATATTCGAGTGAAGTCTCCAGTGTTCCCAGCCCAATGTCTGGACTGCCTCTTTATTGTGCGGTGGATTATTTTTGGTCACTAAACAAGTATGCACTCCGATTCCATGACCTATTTGATCCTGGCGATATTGTCCCTTTAATATATAGTATTAATTGTTGTGCTTGTAACGGTTATTATCTCACACAAAATGACAATAAAACTACCCAATATTATATATAAATCATTTGTTAACGAGAGATATTAAATAAATAAATTTGTTTTTGATGACAGACTAATATTATCTTTAATTAACAGTCCAAACAGTACATACACCTTTCACAAGCAGGGGTGGATCCAGGGTAGCTGAAATGAAAATGAGACATCGTACAGCAAAAAGGGGTGAAACTGCCTCAAAGGGGTCCACGTTTATAAAGTATATGGTAAATTTATTGCAAGGTGATGAATGGACACTTGTCCTCTTTGCCTGCCTCCTTTACCTGGTAATCGTCCCTCTGCCTCCTCTATCTGCCAATGATACTTGGTATTAGTTTTCATGAAGCCATAAGCAAATGCATTTATGCCTTTACGTGTTGTCTGATGAGGGGGTAAGGTTTAAAAGTGGCAATGATTTGTAGTGACGACGAGAGGGATGGTATAAGTAGCACCCCTAGCTAACCTAGTACCCCTACACGACTATGGACCTCTCCCAATCCCCCGGAACCAATAGATGCCCAGACTGACATTCCCAATTGATGTATGTAGGATTTTTAATTTGTTTATTTTCTCGTTGTTATTCTGCCGACGTACAGAAATGTACTGCCCACTTTTTTTCTTTATAGAATTCTAGAAGAAATCGTTAAGTGTTATACTTGGACGTGATGTATGTTTTGTAAAACAATAGAAATAATTATACCAATGGCTACCGTGTCAGCGATAGGATCGTTTTGAAATCATGGAAAACGGTTCAGTCTTTGTAATAACACATTGAATTATTATTGCCTTGGAGCCACACGTTGAAAACAAGTGTGCGTGCTTTCAATACGTGCGCGTATGACGCGTTTGTGTATATGCATTTGTGTATACGTAGCCAGAATTACATTTGCACAATAATTATTAAAAGTGATTAATGAAATTTCGAAAATTTAAGAAGAAAATTTAAAGTTTTATTTTGGATTAAGTGCTTAGTTGTTAGTTGATATTTCTTTTCTTTCATTGAATTGTTGTTATAACGTATAATAACATCGTAGCAATGAGGCAGGTGTTGCGGGATTGAAGGTTCAAAATAAACAGGACAAGATAAGTAGGCCTATGTGCAATGACCAATTCACCATGAATATGTTGTGCGAGCTGAAAATAAGAAGTTTCAACCTATCAGTTCCGGTCCATTACAAACTCCTACTGGTATCGATAACAAGAGTCAATTTATGCTATTAAAAGGAAAAGCCAATTCGACTAATGGCCTGCTATTAGTGTTTCCTCTGCGGATGGATTGTAAATAATATATATTATGAGAATTTACGCTCTTATAAATTCACTGCGGTCAGCCTTGATATTGCACACAAATAACAGCTCACATGTTTAAAGCTACAGTTAAGTATATTACTAACAACAATCCACTAATGCCCCTACCCTATGATTTCATAATGGCTATAGACTGGTGATATAAGAAGAACAAATACGTGTCTAATGATTCAAGACTAATTACTCCCCCCAAAGTACTGGCGTCGATCGCTACTAAGAAGGTTTTTTTGGGAGGGAGCATGCAACGAGTTAGTATGGTAGTAGAAGATGAAATATAGGTGCTACCCGGGAAAAAATGGTATAAAGCTGGTTTTGGTGTCAAACGAAGCAGAATTCTGAGTAGAACAACATATCCAAAATCCACAAAAATCCTCTTTGGGAATTTTTTTTTATAGGTATTTGAATTGTTTGATTTTTTCGCATTGATATTGTGATAAAGAATGATGGTGCAATCCCATTCAGTGACACTCCATCTTTGATGACTTTTTGTTTTTGTTTCTCAAGATGCATTTGTTATACAAAATGAAATAGAGTGAATCCGTATCTGACTATTTCCAATGTTTGTCCATTTGACAATAACATTTGTGGGAATAGTAGGCCTTATGTTTGAAGGTACCAATAATGACCGATCGGTCAAAAATGGGGAAACGTGTAGAAGAGACAGGATATTTTTTTCAGATCCTTTAGTAGCTAAGCTTTCATGCCTCACTTGGCAATCATCAGTTGCTTGTAATGGTTCAAATTATGGAACCGGGTGGTCTCCTGCCTTATTTTTAAGATAAGACATTGAATTGATGTTCTTTTCAAACAGTTGTAATGTGTTCGTTTTGTTTGAGTGAGAGAGTTCGTTGATTTTATGTGATTTGTTCCTCTAAAAAGGAAAGCAGAACATTAAGGGTTTCATCTGGTTCTTCGAAAAAACCAGAGTCGTATGGGGTGGGAGTGAGTTTCTCAGTTGATCCTTTTGGATCTGTGTTTGTGAGATTTGCTCGGATTAGTTTCTCCCGAATGTTTTGTGCCTTTCTGAATGCAACAAAGGGTTGTTTCGGAGATACTTCCGACAGTTGTTGGTTTTGTTATATTAGCGGCCAGTGTTTGTTTACTGCTTGTTTCACATCTTTGTGGTTAACGAACGGATTATAGGTTGTTGAGAAAACCAGTAGTACTCGAAAAGCTTCAGTTACAAATGGCGCGCTATATTCTGAAAGCCTCCCGCAACACGCCGCGTGCAGCTCTTTATGGCGACTTGGGTTGGGTCCATATCTCTACCATGCAAAATACGCTTAGGATGAAATTTCTTGCGCGAGTTGTTAACTTGGATATGCATCGGTGGCCGAAATTTTTGTTAAATACAATGGTTAGTTTAGATGACGTCAGTAACTTGCGTTACAATTTTTTAAGCCACACCCAGGAAGTTTTAGGCAAATGTGGCTTTTTTGATGTTATTGATAGTGCAAAGTTAGGGAAATTACCTCAGAATCCATACTGGATTAATTCTGTAAAGACTATTATTTTTGATATATCTGCAAATGATTGGAGGGACGAGGTATGCAGTAAAACGTCCCTTGCAGACTACATGACCATTAAAGATAATCCGGGCTTAGAGGCTTATCTTTTGGATAAAACCGATTTTCACGGCGCGTGTTTGAAATTTAAAATTCGCTCTAATACCCTTCCACTTGACCGCAAAATCAGTAGGTGGACACCGGATATTGATGGGACATGTACTCTGTGCAATAATGGAGATGAAGATGTGAAGCACTTTCTATTTATTTGTCATGCGCTCCATTCAATTAGATCCGATGAGTATACTAAGCTTCAAGATAACCTTTTCAGAAACGATTGTGTTGATGTTTGGGAACTATTTATTTCTGGTAATCTAGATATTAAATACAGTCTTACGCTTGGTAGCACACCTTTATCCTATGTAAATAATGCAGTTAATATAGGTTATATTTTTGACAAGTTCTGTAAATCTTTTATAAAGCGCGCTTGGAAGACAAGAAATATATTGAAATCGAATAGTGACTAGTTATGTACTACAATCTACGATGCTGTGTTATTATTTGTATATTACATGTGAATATATATTTTATATTTTTGTTTCATCTCATATTTTATATGGGTATGAGCAGGCACGTGCATACATAGGTCCCAAAGGGTGCTTGAGCCCCTGCCCTTTTTGCCTAGTATAACAAGTGCCCTTTTTAGCCCAAGGTTGTTGTTTGTTTTGTTTTTTGAATGAATTATTAAGTTCCTGTTGCGCATAGACTGCCCTGCCTAGTTGAAAGATGTCAGGATAGAATAAAATTAGAATAAATATTAGGTCAGCAGAGATGCCCCTTACTATTCCTGTGCACGGGCCTGCATGTGCCCCTCCGCGAAACTAGATTTCACGCATAGCCGCGCGCGCCTATACGTCTTTGATAGGCAGGCACACGCTGTCACTGAAACACGAAATTGACATCCCGCTCCCACTCGAGACCTATGTCTTACAGTTAGCCTACTTCAAAGCAACTACTACACTTACTTCGTTAGGTAGGTAAGCTATTTGCCCCAATACATGTTAATTTTCGGTTTTGTGTTATTGGTGCACTTTATGATTGTTTGACTAGGCGGAGCTCCGTTTTCTTGTGCAAATATCAGGTGATATGATACGTTTATTATAAATTTGAGACTTAAGGGGATAATTAGACTTGGTGGACTTGGTCCTTGACTATAGGCTCACTCACCACCAGATCAGATTGTAAATGAAAACCAGTCATCAACATAATCTGATCTGATTGTAATGTTAAAAACCATATTATGCGTTTTTATTAATAAATAAACGCCCAATTTTTTTTTAGCTCGCGCGCTACGCGCGCTCGCATAGAATTACACTGCCCTTTTCAGACTCTGAGCCCCTGCCCCTCTACAACCCTGTGCACGTCCCTGGGTATGAGTGTGCAAATGTCGCACATATGTAGGCCTGTGTAGGTCTAAGTATGTGTTTGGTATGTTTTAAGTTTAGATCGCGGTTTCAACGCGGCTGGTTCGTGGTGTGCGGCGGGAGGCGGAATATATTCAAAACAAGTCACGGCAGAGTGATTTTGAATGGATTTCGCCGTTGTCGTATACGTGCGAGCTAGTTGTATAACGTTGCAATCTTATTATTAAAGTATTAAATTAGTGTGCTTGTAAGTGTTTGGGACTACATTTTTTTTTTTTACGGGCCTGCATGTTTATGTTTACTTTTCTGCACTTACCTTGTAGGCTTGTTTGGGTTCTGAACATGTTTTAGCTACGGTGATTTCTAGTGTTTTTCAAATGTTTAGAATTGGAACATGTTTGCAGGGTGGGAGGAGTCGGTGGACCATGTAGGACCGTATGTTTTTCCCTTTCACATAATAATACTATTAATATTATAATATTGTTGGTATATATTGTTTTCAGTAGTTCTTTTTGATGTATTTTTGAACGCACCGCCGGGTAGGCGTGTGCCACTGTTTTAAAAGTGCATGTTCAAATAAATAAATAAATAAAAATACTTCCTTGTTTTGTTTACATTTCGGTGACCTGTGAATCAGTTTGGCTCGGTTTGTCAGTGACACTTTGCGTGTTGCGTTGTTTATCTCAATTTGAGTATAGCCTCTGGCTGATAGTTTTTGTGAGAGAATCTTGACTTTTTCTAGGACATCTTCCTCATTGTTGGTATTTCTCGCATATCGGAGAGTTTCTCCGTAGATAAATGCTTTGAATACATGGGGTGGGTGTGATGAGGTTATGTGTAGAAACTGATATGTTTCTGTTGGTTTGGTGTACACTTTTGTGTCAATTATGCCAGTTTCACGGAAGCGTTTTCCTTTGAAAACGATTAAGTCAAGATAATCGATTGAGGTTTTTGAGGCCTGGTATGTGAATTTGAGATTTGCTTCCAACTGATTCATAGTGTTTATGAGATTCTTGTCATGTTCTTTTTCTGAGTTCTCAGACGAATATGAGCAAGTTGAAATGTTGTGGCTTCCAATTAGTTTTCGAACGTTTGCACTCTGTGTGGTTTTTGGATGCCAAGTGGATAGTGGTTTGAAAGGGTGGTTTTTGGAAGTTTTGTTACGCATTAGGTATGCAATTCTCAATTTTCTATGAAAAGTGTTAAAATCACTCAAAAGATAAAAACGGGTTGGTCTAGCAGGGGTTGGAACGAGGTTTAAACCTTTATCCAGAGCAAGTTTTTCCTTTGAAATAGTTTTGCTTTGAATAGGTTTGTGATGAATTGTTCACTTTGTTCTGCTAATGTAGTCAGTAGACTAACTGGGTAATGTTTGGTTTTAAATGAGCGTTCAAGTGAATTTGTTTTCAATTTTCGTTTTGATTGTGAACGTTTCGTTACTTTCGTGAATTTCCGGTTTGCCATAGTCGGGAGATAGTTATGTGCTAAATAATATACTTTTTTATATTTGTATTATATTAATTAGATAATATGGTAGACAGATGGCATGACATTTCTCTTTTGAGAAGTTGTGGTGGTCCTGAAAAGTACCGGTGGAAATTGAAATATTTTGAAAGTGCTGACTTACTCTTGGCCGCTTCTTTCCCCGTGTTGGCGGTGGCTGAGGATGGTACCACAGGCCAGCGTCCTCAGTGGGTCTTTAACGGGGCCTACATTTTAGTGTCCTTATCCGAGAAGACTGGAAACACAGGAGAAATAACTTCAACTCACACGAGTGAGGTCAGAATCGAGACTTGAACCCAGAAACCAAGTCCAAGTCGGGAATCGAACCCAGGTCACAGTGGTGAGAGGCAAGTGGGTTAACCCAGGGTTCGACCTTAACTTTTGTTTTCACTCGCCGACCGGGCTAGTAAACCAAACTTTTCACTAGCCCGCAAGCCTTTTCACTCGCCCAAATGTTTTGTTAAATACTTTTAATCAAATCACTCTTTTTAGTAATTTAGGCATTTTGCATCAGAACGTGCATTATAAACAACAGTTGTCAGTTACCTTATTATTATGTGCATATTTGTTTCTGAGGCAATACTAATGTTTCTTTAATTAATAACGGATTCTATTCTAATAACAGAGGAAAATATCAGGCACATTAGTGTACAGTAATGCTTTTGCTTTAATTCTGAAATGAAGAATGCTCTTTTCATATTTTATTTCTAACCAACTGAACACAACAATAATGAAAACATTAAAAAAATCAGGGCACCAAGGCAATTTTTTAGATTTTCAAAGGGCATCACGGCAATGATAAAAAAATAACGTAAAGGGCCACCAAGGCAATCTTTAAAAATTTTTTTTTTTTAAACCACTCCAATAAACATTCAGCACATGCCAATAAGACTAAAGTTTCCTTTCTAGGCCTACATGAAAACAGTATTGCAACACTTACAGTTTATGTCACCAATTAAAAATAAATAAAAAACACAATGTTAACCCGAAAAAAACATCAAGTTTTATGCATTTGGATGTGGCAGTATTCAGTTCACTCTTTTTTTATTTGCTAGTCGACACTTTGACAGCATGTTGACGACCACCAAAAGCCCTGGCCGCGTAATGTACATACGTACGGTACATTGCAGCGCGCGACACGATGATCGATGCGTCGATGCTATATCCGATGCGCCGCACGCGTATTTTTTTTTTACACCGCAGCGACGGGTTTTGTGCAGTAAAAGTGCCAATTCCGGTCTTGAGGGAGAGACTACGAAACCCTAGGCGCGCGACGATAGAAAACTCCAAGCTGCAGTCGACCATGGCGCTCTGCAGTCATGTGGAACTCATGGAGGCATTCCCTATCCGTTGATGGTAGGTTTTTTTGGCGTGTCGAAATTCCCTTCGTGCGCATGCGTGCTGAATGGGTTCATAGTCTATATTTTGACTCGCCCAGCGGGCTACTGAAGGAAGGGTTTTGACTCGCCCGCCGCCGTTTTCACTCGCATTTGGCGAGCGGGCGACCGCTAAGGTCGAACCCTGCTTTGTAATGTTATGTTACTGAGATGACCCTTCAATAATGTCAGAGAGAGGTTTAGTTATCTATAGTCTCTGTAAACCTTCTGTCGCCGTTTGTCCTCATCTGTCAGGTCACGTGGTCAAGTTTAGAAGACTTCGTTTATACACAAACTCAGAAATGAAAGAAAACATTTGTATTCGGTTCCTATCACTCAGTTTATTGCACTTGATTCGAACCAGGTTTTTCAACAGTATTACTGAATTTAATTATTTGTATAGGCTATCCAATATTTTCGACATTTGAGTACTCTCTCAGTGTACCCCTATCCTCCCTTGAAATGGTGTGTTTATTGTGTTCAACATGTTCAAGAAAACACTAAATAAATATTCCCTAAAATGCCCAATATTCTCCTTTGAAAGTGTCTTAAATTGTGGATGGCCTCTGACAGCGAATTAATAACATCAATGCGTTATGTACAGGAAATTTTCCTTTAATTACAACGATTGTTCTCAACGATTGATATTCCGTGCTTAATTTAAACTGATTTTACCTGGGAAATATAATTATTTCAATGTTGAATTGCTGTTTTAGTTGGGTCAACAAAACAAGGAATTAAAACTGAAATAAATTTACAATTGTAAAGTTCTCTCGTATACGAGTGATTGTAAATGAATGACTTCGTGCGAAGTACAGGGTTCATTAATTGAGCCAAAGATTGAATAAACACACAACAATGAGAAAGGATTACTAGTTGACGATCACTTATTTTATTAATAACTGATGCAAACTCATCAGTTCCTCTCTTTATCCCGATCAATCTCCGACTCACTTCTTATTCCATCAGCAAACATATTTATTATACCTCTTTACTTATTATTATTTTCATTCTAGAACAAAATATTATTTTCTTAGAAAGATCAACTCACGCATACGCTTACGCACGCATGCAGCTCGCGTACGCATGCAGCTCGCGCGTAAAGCAAGGGAGTCATTTTAATAACAATAATTAATTGTCTGATTAATTTTGTTATAACTCCATATCACTACATAATATTATGTAATCAATTCTTTATTATTTATAATGGTTTCTCATGACTTAAATTATAAAATTAAGTAAATCATAACAAACAAAAATCAAATCCATTGTCAACAAAGACAGCTTAAATTCTGCAGACTACTTATGTTTTGTTTCCTCGTATGTACACTCACGTGAATCAGAGGACAAAAGAGGGGTCGAAAACACATCAATTGACGGGTGCTTCGCCAAGGACATTTCAAAGTCCGCAGAATTCAACAGATTGTAATTGTTGACAAGAGACTTTTCTACAAATACATTCAAATATTCATTTAATAAATTTCAATAAATATTTCTAAGAAAGACATAATGCTTAAACAGTTTCACAACATTTGCCTGAGTCACTGGCTAAAAATTACTGGCTATTGGAATGTAATATATATTTTGTTATTAATTTTTTAATTTTTGGTATTTTTGGTAAATTATTTGTTTTGTTTTAATATTTATTATTATTATTTGTTAATAAGACCATGTTATAAAATAATAAACAAGTGATAGTCCTTTCAAATAGTCCTTTCGAAAAATCAGTTCAGGTTGATTAATTGTATTTATTTATTTTCACCACATACAGCTACAACGCTGCTGCTTTCACTGTAATCTCGTTTGGGGAAAAATTACCGGCCGGCTGAACTGGGATTATTTTACCATTCATATCCATTGTGAATATGCTGGGAGGGAGATGCGATTGGAACTACCATACCAAGTTTTTGGTTTTGTATTATTGGACAAATATTTGACATAAAATATATAACAGAAATCAAGTCAGGCCTAATCCATTAGGTTGAGCAAGGACGATCACCTTAATTAATATTTTGTTGACATGGTCTGTTATTTGTTCACATTTTAGTATTAACCTTTTTCGGTAGTAAGTAAAATTATACAGTTATAATTACGATTACATTCAGCCAAACTTTAAACACCAATTTAACCCCCCTAAAATCGTAAAAAAAAGAAAAAGAGAGAGAAAAAGAGAGAGCGAGAGGGGGAGGGGAGGGGAGAACGCACTCTCATTCCCACAGTGTGTTTTTTTCTCTCCCTTTGATTATTTCATTGTAATTTTTGTAGTACTGAAAAATAATTGTTTTTGATTCTCAGCCCCCCCCTAAAAAATGTTCTGGATCCGCCCATGGCACTAGCCTTCAATGTGAGATTTTCAAAATGAACACCAAAATATTAAGTGTTTCCATTTATAATTATAAAAATAGGGTGGGTATAAATGGATATCCTATTCAGCTCCTGTTTTTATTATTATTTGTAAAGAAATAATTAGGGTGGAAAACACACCTTTTTGGGCCTAAACACAAAATATAAGGCCTATAATAACATATGTTTTATTTATTTATAATTATTTGTAATTAAATGATAAAGGTAGGCTTGATGATTTGTATTGGTCAGTTGTGCCATCCGTTGTCAAAACAAGTCAAAACAAGACCCGTTGTCAGGTGATGACGTTCAAGCCTTTTAAAACGCTCGTTGTCAAAACGCGACAGGCGCGTGAGCCTTTTAAAAGGCTTGCTGACCAGAAAGAGTTTTAAAGGCCCACGTGTGTGCCACATTTTGACAACGAGCCTTATAAAAGGTTCCAACGTCATCACTTGACAACGAGTCTTGTTAACTTGTTTTGATAACCGACCGCACAATATTGACCAATAAAACGTATAACCTTTATTTGATATTCTACTTAACAAATTATTAATAATTTCCACACTTGACCTTAATTGTTTACAGTATCAAATAACAATAATGAAAACAGTCAATTACCGAGAGAAAATGTTTTCCGGTTCATCAATATGTAAAAAATGCGACGATTTGATGTTTACAAAATTGACAAGATCATCATTTAAAAAACATAACGGGATGAATTCATGAAAAATATTATTAAGTTCAAATTTTGTTTTCTTGAATAAGCCAAAGCTAACTCTTAGAGAAATGCATACTCAAAGAAAGACACGTGGTACATAGAACATTAGGACAAAAACCTTTGTACATGTTATACTTCATCCCGCCCCTTCAGTGACATCTGAACTCAAGAGGGCGCTCTTACATAAAGGCAGAATTGATCCTAAAACTGGTTTCACTGACGCCAAACATTGTCTGGGCTGTGTGTGCTCTGTATATACATTACATTACAACAAGTATGAAATAAAAACAATTGAAAATAAAAGCAAAATCCATCACATGTTTGTCGTTGTATTAGTGCAGAGTAAGTTTAACTGGACTTCATAATGTTATTAGTGTATTAATGACCGAACTTTCTCTATACAACTGTCAGCAGACGCATCATAAGTTAGGCCTACTGCTGCTCGTTTAGGAAGATCCTAAACGAGCATTGGTGGTCATTGGAATGTTGACGATTAGGATAAACAAAATCTACAACAATGGGCAGGAGCTCAAATCTTCATGAGGGATGGGGTATATATCCCCTAAAGATTTGACGGGGGATGACCAATGCAATTATCCATCAATAGAGGGGGGCTTTTCACCTGGATCACAGTCGTCTCTTGTCTCTGCCTAGGACGGGGAAGGGGTTAGGAAGTCATTGTGTATACCCTGTAGCTAGAGGAAGGGGAAAAGCGCCTTCCTATTATGCTCGCCAACCCCACCCCCCGACACCCCAAGAGATCGTGGCCGGAATCCAACACTGGCTTAACACTGCTGGTTCCAAATTGGGGCACGAAGGATATAATTATCAGACCATGTGGAAACACGTTGAACCTCATTGGACTTTTTGCGGTGTGGCAGACATAAGAGGGCGCTTTTCAGAATGGGTAAATCTTGTGCAACTGCAAGAATTCACCCAATCTAAACAGCGCCCTCTTTTTGTGAGGAGACGGAGAGGAGGAAAGGGGAGGGCGGGGAGAGAGGAAGGGGAGCAAATGCCGTGTAATCCGATAAATATCAAGGGGAAATAAATACCCACAAAATGAGTAGCTGGGACGTAGGATGCCCCTTGATATTTATTTGGTAACTTGGCATTTGATCCCCTTCCTCTCCCCACCCCGGAAGTCTCCCCTCCCTTCCTCCCGGACTCTACCCATCTAACTCCCCTTCATCTCGCTTTCCCCTCCCCCTCCCCTTCCTTCCCAACCCTCCCCATTCCTCCCCACCCACCTCCTCCTCCTCCCACCCCACCCAACGCCTCTCCCTATTCAGCATCAAGTCGAAATTTAGTGAAAATGTATTCTGGTCCACTAAATTTTCGCCTTAATACTGAAAATGAAATTTCTTTTTGGAACAGTGTCCCTTTGCAATGTGATGTCAGAGAGAGGTTTAGTTATCTATAGTCTCAGTAAACCTCCTGTCGCCGTTTGTAATTGTCCTCATCTGTCAAGTCACGTGGTCAAGTTTAGAATACACAAACTCAGAAATGAAAGAAAACATTTGTATTCGGTTCCTATCACTCAGTTTATTGCACTTGATTCGAACCAGGTTTTTCAACAGTATTAATTTAATTGAGGCGATCCAACATTTTCGACATTTGAGTGCTCAGCATTTTTAAGATAAAAATTGCCAAACACGTCCATTATTCTCCTTTGAAAAGGTCTGAAATTGCGGATGGCCTCTGACAGCTAATTAATAACATCAATGCGTTATGTACAGGCAATTTTCTTTTAATTACAACGATTGTTCTCAAAGATTGATATTCCTTGCTCAAAGTGAGTTTACCTGGGAAATATATTTCAATTTTGAAATGCTGTTTTAGTTTGGTAATCAAAATAAGGATTAAAGAATGATTATATAGAACTGAAATGAATTTATGACATTACGTCATAAATTCATAATTATTTTATCATGGTTTCTCATTAAAATGACATGTTTAACTTTAGTGACCAACATCGCTTGAGCATGGAATATATTAATATCTTTAATGAATTCAATTATAAAATTAAGTAAATTGTAAACAAATCAAATCCATTGTCAACAAAAGAGGGGTCGAAAACGCATCAATTGGCGGGTGCTTCACCAAGGACATTTCAAAGTCCGCAGAATTCAACAGATTGTAATTGTTAACAAGAGACTAGGTATATGTAAATTCTACAAATACATTCAAATATTCATTTAAAAGATTTCAATAAAGATTTCTAAAATAGAGATAATGCTTAAATAGTTTCACAACATTTATATACATTTTTTTGATATTATTTTTGTGGATGTTTATATGTTTGTACTTTTGTATTTTTTATTATTATAATTTAAAAAAAATATGTATTATTATTAATTGTTAATAAGACCATGTAATAAATAATAAACTAGTGATAGTCCTTTCAAATCAAAAAATCAGGTCGGGTTGATTAATTGTATTTATTTATTTTCACCACATACAGCTACATGCTTTCATTGTAATCTCGTTTGGGGAAAAATTACCGTCCAGCTGAACTGGGATTATTTTACCGTTCATATCCATTGTGAATATGCTGGGATGGAGATGTGATTGGAACTAACCGTTCCCATATTTTTTTTCATTATTTGACAATTATTTAACCAATTATTGGATATAAAATATATAACAGAAATCAAGTCAGGCCTAATCCATTAGGTTGAGCAAGGACGATCACCTTAATTAATATTTTGTTTACATGGTCTGTTATTTGTTCACATTTTAGTTTCACACTAGTTTGAAAATAAGGGATGGGATGGCTTAAAGAGATTGTATACAACACTATTAGTAATAATAAGAATGAAGAGATATTTATACAATAAAAAAACTGAAAGTTTCAGTTTATTCTCGTCGATAATAAGAAAATAGTGAACGAGTAATCAGATTTGTTTGCATGTATTAAATGTAGAAAATGGATCCATTCCAAATTTGAAATATATTTCTCACGTTTTACAGAATCTCAGAGGAATAATTTCTCTAGATGTTTGGTACGAGCAAATAACTTCACATAAAGTAAGTTTTTAAATTATAATTTAGTAATCGTGTAATCGGGTGATTACCAAACGTGTACACTAACATTACACATTTTTCCCAATGGAACCCATTACACATTTGTCGCAACTACACAATGATGTTTCAAAATATCCTTAGGTTAAACACCAGAGCAAGTGCAACATGTCTGGGGGGGGGGGGGGGCATTCACAAATACAGATCCCCAGTCTACAGGCCAGTGTTTACGATACTAATATGATTACATTTACAAATATTGTGTCATTTTCTGTGCAGTGCATACATTTATAATTACAATTACATTCAGCCAACCTTTAAACACCAAATATATTTTTCTATATGACCAAACAAAAATGCGCACATTTTTTCCAGCGGCCAAGAAAAGTCAGTGCAGAATTTTACGAAAAACAAAAGGAATTCTTGTGTAATCGCTGAAAGGTCGAAGCTTTTTTCATGATTTCCAGCTTTGAAAACTTCATTAAGTGAACTAACAAGACAAATATCTCAAGTTCATTCAGTGTTATGTATTTCTGATGATATAATGTACCGTGACAGACATAAAATGCCTTCAATTCAGTCAAGATAACTTTATATTTAAACTTCTATCTTAATGTCCAAAGTGATGAGAACATTAGTAATTTTTTTAAATATACATGTTCCAAATGATTCGCTATTTTACCGGCAAGTCCGGTACATTTTCCTATTTAGTAAGAAATTACTTATTGTTAGTGACATTGTAAAAGCATTTTTAAACAGTCTATCGTAGGTGCCATTATTTTGAAGAGCAATGAATCTAGCTGCATCATCAATGCATTCATTCACTTAATTTCTCGTTATCCATATCCAATCTTTATCAATTATCGTTGACCAAGGCTGTTATCGTACGGTGTCTCCATCCCGTACCGATTTCTGGCCAGAGAAATTCAGCATACACTGTGCATTTCATTTCCCTATGTACATAACACACATACATTGTACAGGACACGTACTGTACATGTACATCTATCCAACGAGTGGTCAATGTCTGTATTTGCATAATTATACATGTACATACAGTGTGTATACATATGGATTCATGCACTGTGTGTAATGACTGCAACGGGGAGTTCGGATAGCTAACTGTAAGTGGGGCAAAATTACGCGACCAAACCGTTCCGATGTGCCTTGGTCAAGGCTATCAATTATATTGTTAATCTCAACAGATTTAATTTTCCAAAATGGTGAAACAGTTTGTTAAATCGTAAAAAAAAAATTGTTTTTTAAATATTAAAAAAATAAACTGAGCTAGCTTTCAATAATTATGAGGTTTTCAAAATTAAGACCAAAATATTAAGTGTTTCCATTTATAATTATAAAACTAATATTTTTTTAGTCTGTTTTTCCAGTATATGTTTCCAGTAATGCTAATTGGTGTACTTACATGTTTATTTCACGCATTTTCATGCTGGATGCTTTGAGAGGATTGTCGTTATGCCAGTGACGCCACGTAATTCCTCTGTAATCCTGATACTGCCCATCTGGGTAATAAAAACCATTTAAGTGAGTCAAGTGACTGTTTCTAAACCACCAGGCTCCTTCAAACTTTTGTGCCCAATTAACATGTGATATGGGATCATTGTCATTATCCTTTGTTGAGAAGTGTATTCCCTCGTGATACCCAAGAGAGTCACCAACAGTGCTGCTCACATCGAAGTGTCCAAAATTCAGTGTGTACTTCTCACCAGTGATTTGGAAATCCGTGTATTTCGCGAATGCCGTATCGTCACTCCAATCTGTGAGATCTATGCGGAGGTCCCATGTCCCGTGTGATTTATTGGAGGTCAGACTCACCAAGTTATCATTCCCTAACCAATGCTCCCCGCTTAGATCACCGAAGCCAGACTTATACTCACTCCAGTCACGATAAAAGTCAACGCTGCCATCCTCTCTGCGCTGGAACACAATCCATCCGCCGCTGTCAATGTCCATTTCACAATAGACTTGGAGACCGTTGCTGAATCCGTCTGGGTAGATCTTGTAGACACCACTTGTGCGGTAACCTGCCTCCATTAGCCCTTTACAACTTCTGTTGTGAGCAAAGGAGATATCAGGCAATGAGAAGAGAGGTGTGTCTGTATGTTCATCGAAGTACACACTCTCTTGATCTTCAACGAATGATTCAGGATACTCAGCCCTTGTGGAGTTATTTAACTCACACAGTTTATTGCATTTATAGAAGTTAAATGACTTACAGTTCTTATCCATGTTACAGTCTCGTCCGCACATGACGTAATAGGGTACAGTTTTCTTGGCATACGTTAAGTTTTTGAGTGCTCGGTTATCTGCGGGGAGATATTCATTTGCAAGCCCACCACATTGACTTCCCAAGCTTACCGCTTGTGATATCAGTGGTACTATAAACACGAACATCATTTTGAAATGGAGTACGCACATCAAGAGTACTTGCTGCGTCATCTTAAATGTATTGTTTGTATATGGGTGATAATGTTTCAATGTAAATTCAATTAAATAAGTAGAAATATCAGTTTTTATTCAATCAAGTATTTCGGTATCATCGGTCTACCAACTGTTTGATTGAAACACGACTATACTGCACACGGCGTAATGTAGAAATGTAACACAGCTTCGACCGATGAGTGTTTATATTGAATGTTTGTGATCCAAAGGATTGCATGCGTAAAGCACTGATTGGTCAAAGTGAAGTCACTGCTGAATGGTGATTTACCATGTATCACCTGATTGGTTGACAGAAACTTGATTAGGCTCAGCTTTATCTGTTTTTTGGTTTCCTCAAAAAGATAAAATTATTCACTAATAGACAGTCCCAATCTGAATTGTTTTAATGTTTCGAGGAAACAAAATACAAATTTTGCCTTTATGAATTAATGCCTATATCTATGAATTTGTTTAGCACATAAACTGTTTGGATGAGTGATTTTACTGAAATATTAATGAAATAAATTAAATAGCCTAGTCCTGGCCTCCCCACTGCAGCTAACACAATTCAACAACAGTATCAGTCTATCACCTAATTTGCATATCCAATATTTTTGTATATTGAAACCGTCCCCACACAGGGCGAGAGACCAGTGGGTACGAGGTATACATAAACTACAGGAACATCCTGGGGACGATGTTGTCGTTCATCATACTGAACATCATACTATTAAGCCTAACTTTCATATACGTGACCAATTCAAAACTTGATAATTACTATGGCATTATTCGTTTTGTGTTTATTTAAGTTTATTACTTGGTGACCCCCAAAAATAGCAATTCTAATTTATTTCTCTTTAGAATGCCAGGAGTGTTCAATGATTGTAATGGTGTATTAGCTAAAGACAGTGTGAATCCAAGCTGTAGGGTAAATGAGTGTTCAATGATTGTAATGGTGTATTAGCTGAAGACAGTGTGAATCCAAGCTGTAGGGTAAATGAGTGTTCAATGATTGTAATGGTGTATTAGCTGAAGACAGTGTACAATCTGATAACTTGCCCGCTGGCTACACCGATCTGCCAACTAATGCACGACATGAATCCACGAATAAACCCACTAATTGTGCCTTTAAAGAGGATCTGATGATATTTATTTATTTATTATTATTTTTTTTGCCAACCAGTGAAATACATGTATACGGTTATTGGAACCAGACCACATTTCCCATATACAAAGTATGGTGGCTAAGAGAGACCTCACAAATCGGGCAAACGTTTATAGCCCTATGTGAAAAAGTCGTTTAACACATCACGGCAGAAATCCAATTGATCCTTGATCCAGCAATTAAAAATGCCGACGCGCAGGTCTGAGATGACGCGTGCGGAGTACAGAAACCAGAGACTTTTGTTTAACCTGTTAAGCTTTTACCTCAAACAGTTCCACACAATAATTTATGAGACTGATGTAACAGGACAGCTCTTCAGTAATGTATAGTTCGAGCTTCTTTGACAATTATCTTTTTGACTATTAATATTTTACATCAAGCTTTATATAATTAATGGTAAAATCACATGTATGATGATATAAAGGAACACGTCCCCCTCCCCCCCCCCCCCATCAATGGTTTGAGACTCAAGAAACGGGAGGGACGCCTAAATAATGAATGATAAAATAACCTGTATGACTATAAGGGACACGTCCCCCTCCCCCCCCCCCCGCCATCCACCAATAGTTTGAGACTCGAGAAACGGGGGGATGCCTAAATAATGAATGGTAAAATAACATGTATGATGATATAAAAGAACACATCCCCCCCGCCATCCACCAATGGTTTGAGACTCAAGAAACGTGAGGGACGCCTAAATAATGAATGATAAAATAACATGTATGTGATATAAAGGGACACTCCCCCTCCCCCCCCCCCCGCCCCCCGCCATCCACCAATGGTTTGAGACTCAAGAAACGGGAGGGTCGCCTAAATAATGAATGGTAAGATAACATGTATGATGATATAAAGGGACACGCCCCCCCGCCATCTACCAATGGTTTGAGACTCAAGAAACTGGAGGGACCCTTAAATAATGAGTGGTAAAATAACATGTATGGTGATATAAAAGAACACATCCCCCCCGCCATCCACCAATGGTTTGAGACTCAAGAAACGTGAGGGACGCCTAAATAATGAACGATAAAATAACATGTATGTGATATAAAGGGACACTCCCCCCCCCCCCCGCCATCCACCAATGGTTTGAGACTCAAGAAACGGGAGGGTCGCCTAAATAATGAATGGTAAGATAACATGTATGATGATATAAAGGGACACGCGCCCCCGCCATCTACCAATGGTTTGAGACTCAAGAAACTGGAGGGACCCTTAAACAATGAATGGTAAAATAACATGTATGAAATAACATGTATGAACACGTCTAACTCCCCTCCCCCCTCCCCCCACCGCCATCCACCAATGGTTTGATCATCATAAAACAAAAGGAAATAGTAATCTGTTGTCTTAGGGAGAATTCAGGACGGTGCAGGCGGTACATACGAGAAGGAGCGTGTGGCACACCCAGATGTTCATTCTGAGGTAAAAGAATACTTTGGACACATTGTTTATTCACCATTCAATTTTTGAAAATTTATATATATATATCTTCCAAATCTATATAGCCTTTTGAATTAATCAAATTTTTGTTTAAATTTTGGGTGAAATTAATACCCTTGCATAACAACTTCAAAACAATATTTAGGGGTTACAAAATACGGTCCTAAATAAGGGCGTTATGTATCAAAATGCTAAAATATCATCATTTAATCCATTAAAACAAGTTTATATTATAAAACTATGAAATATGTACCTCACAAACAGAATTTAAAGAGAAAAATGTCCAATGCTTCATTGATGACTACTCCGGTCGTTAGTTATTTTGTTGAAATGTATACGCACCATGATATACAACGGCTGTTTGATATAAGCCATTTTGCTTAATTATTTTACTGCAGTGAAAAGCGGAACCTTTTTAGGCTACTTCCGTTATAGCCATCATTAAACAGTCGTATGAGTGGTTTACTGAACGAGGTTAAGCTTTTTCAAATTAAACAGCGACAATCGTTTGAAAACTAACAATTAGCTATCGTTTCAGTAGGGCTATCATACCTTTTGTAATTAATAGATGTTTTGCAAGCAGAAAACATATGACAGATTTAGTCCCTCCAGATAGTACCAGCAAATTAGTGTTCAATCCCTGGCTCATGGACTCTCTGTATTCTCAATGCTTTCCGAGTGTATGTGACGTCTTAACATCTTGACCATCGAGCTTGTCCGATGGCGATTGGCTGGCTAGAATCCCATAGCAGCAGGTACCGCAAGATGTGTATATTAATTAACTCTTACATCGGGTGATAATTTGATTTTACCTTTACACTGACGTATGTATGAAGCACTTTGCTCAGTGCTTTCAGTGCAGGAGGTCGTGGGTTCAAATCCAGCCTAGTCGCCTTTGGATTTTTTCAAAGATACTCGTCACACGGCAGAAAGGGGAACGCTGTCATAAAAGTGGGAAACGCATTTTACAAAGTCGTTAAATTACATAAAATGCCCCCTTGACCCCGCCCCCTTTCAATCCGCTATTGGTTTAAGGCGTAATTGCAATCGCGTGTTGAATTTGAATTTCAATAACATTCAATTACTGAATTAAAAGTCAAAGTCCTGAACTTGAAATGGCTCATTAAGTATTTCCACCCGCAGTCGGCTTGTAAAATAATATATGAGAGTATTCAGCTCTTACTGAGAACAGACTATTGAGGTTATTATCTCACACAAAATGACAATAAAACTACCAAATATAATCATTTGTCAACCTTAGAGATATGAAATCAATAAATTTGAATTTTTTTATGACAGATCAATTTTGTGTTTCGGCAGTCGGCTTATAAATAATATATAGAGAGGTTTGAGTTCTTTTTGATGACAGACCAATATTATCTTTAACAGTCCAAACAGTACAGGGACCTTTATAAGCAGAATGGACACTTGTCCTCTTTACCTGCCTCCTTTATCCGCTATAACTTCCCCCTTTATATAGTTCCCCGATCTGCCAATGTACTTAATTATTTTCATGAAAATATTGATCACTTTAATTTAATCTTTTGAATTATATTGTAATTCTCAGGGCCATGTTTTGTGAACAGGTTACTGTGATAAAAGATCAGAAATAAATAAATAAATCCTGTGAAGCGGCAACCCGGGGATCACTAGAAGAGGATCCGAGGATGCGATATTTGTTATGATACAATTTCACACAATTTTCAATAGAAAAACAGAATATGTACAGATATAAATATGTATAAATACCTGTACATATTATGTTGGTGTCTGTATTGTACATACAGGCAATATCGAATATCAAAGAGCAGTCTTGGCACAAGCGTCAATATCCTACTCTCTGCAATGCCACTGGTGGAGGTTCAAGGGATTACTGCTATCAACATAATTATTCTATTAAAGACTAGTCTTGGTTCAAGTCTGGATTGTTTTGTTCATATATAACATTCAGATTAGACTTAATTAAACCTGACTTGTAAACTTCGTCTGTATTTTTCAGAATAGACTCACTTCTGAAACTGACATAATAATTTCGTTTACACGCGTCATCATTACATCATCAATATAGGCATGTGTTATTTACCAATACTAACAACGTCCGATCGCGACGAGACTTAAGAAGTATGAAATACGAATATTTGTAAGGCTAATTCTGAAGTTACATAATTATTACTTCATAAGGTGCCAAATTACATATTTATAACATTTTACTATAAAAATCTATACGTTTCACGTTTTTGATGTGTTAATGAACATGTCATTACACTCATACCTCTAAAAAAATGTTGTCAAGAAAACTCAGAACAGCTCTGAGGTCTGTTCAAAAAAAAAAACTTGTCTAGTTTTATGTGTTACCTTGTCTACAATAAAAGAAAAATAAACACCTTTATAATTATACAAATACACGTGCATACACATGTGTGTATATTCGAGCGAGGCCTCCAGTGTTCCCGGCCCGGTGTCCGGACTGCCTCTTGCCGCGCTGGTAGGGTGAGGAAACGCTGGTGTTCAATTTGAAATAAAGAACATTTTTGTTAACTACATGTATGCTAGCCATCAGCACCAGATCAATAAATACATTTGCAGAAAAGCGTATTTCTATTGACATGAGATCAACGTTTATTTCAACAAGAAATTAATTAACATTTAATTTATTAATGCAAAAACAAAATTATTAAGATGAATATCAAAATCAACAAATTTAATACATTTTCCACAGGGGGTAGTTTCACAGACTGTAGCCAGTGTACGTAAACGGCTTCGGCGAAGCCGAGCGAGGTCTCCGGGGTTCCTCTGTGCCCAGACTGACGCTTGCCGCACTGGCAGGCTGAGAAAAACACCGGTGTTCAATTTGAAACGATATGTATTAACAATCAGCGCCGGATCATCAGCAGAAAATGATTATTTAGAAACATTTATTTCATGCCAACATCATTAAGAAATAAATTTACATTATTTGTTCCAATTCATATATTAAGACAGATGCAACAAAATAATAAGCTGTAAATTAATTAACACAAAATAAAAAAATAAACAACTAAAGAAAACAAATTAACATGTAAGGAAAATGAGGAAGCAAATCTTTTGTACTCTTCCCAAACACAAACAAAACACAATTAACAGGAGATATATACAAGACACAGACAAGTCAAGCAAAAACAGGAATAAGACTGGATGTAGCTTTAGACTGGATGTAAAATCAGGTTATCTACATATAAGATTCTAAAATACTACTTTTAAGTTTTTGGCCAAAAGATGTCGGGGAAACAGCTTGTCTTAAGTCTGTACAAAAAAGACTCTGTAATAGGCTATTTTTTGAGTGAGTTGTCTTACTAAAATTAACATAAATATCACCATTTGATGAACTACGAGTCTCATAGGAGTGAACAGAAGCAATTAATGTAAACCAAGATTGAAAACTAGCAAGCAGTAAGTTATGAATATATTTCAACCTAAATTTCCCCAAATTAAGATAATAGATGTTTCTCAGTTTTAATTGTTTGAGATTTTCAAATAAAGGATTTTCAAAATAAAAAAAATCACGGAACCCAACCTTGTTTACAATGCGAACTGCTCGTTTCTGTAGAAACCCTAACAAAATGCAGTGGGTTTACCCCAAGTAAGAATTGCATAATTCAAATCAGGTGTTAGAAGAACTGTTTTCGGCAAAAAGAGTTTCAATCGTGTCATAATAAAAACATTTTTTAGAAATCTTACTAGACAATATATTAAACATTGATTTAATTTTGCCCTACACCGACGTGTGTATAACACTGCATACTCATTGCTTTCCAAGTGTCTGTAAACAAATACATAAGCGACTCGGGTGGGAATCGAACTCACGACCTCATGCTGACTATTGCAGACGTCTTAACATCTTTTAATTGAAACATAAACTAAAGACTCAATTACTGAGGAAGTATTTATAATATGAATAACATTCTTTGTTAAAGGGACAGTATCGTCACAATCAGAGCAGACTTTCAACAGGGCATTGAATCGGTGATCTGGTTTAAAATGACAAATGTGACTGAAAATCATTGGCTCATTTATGCAGCAGCAATGATAATATGACTTTATTATGTGGTGTATTATTTTCAGTCACTGATGAGTTAATCTAAACTACCATGCACTCCGATTCCATGCCCTGTTTGATCCTGACGATATTGTCCCTTTAATAAGGGTATAATTGTCTTTTTGATGACAGGACAATTTAGTATTTCATTACGTTTTTCCGACCGCTGTTGACTCGTATTATATGAGAGGTTTCAGCTCTTACTCTTTTTGTTCGGTATTATTAATTGCTGTGCTTGTAACGGTTATTGGCTCAAACAAAATGACATTAAAACTACCGAATATTATACAGTGCGTATCAAAAAAAAGGTAATCCGAATTCAGGGGGTTAATATGCCAAGGTTATTTAGTTTGACAATTTACATGTAGTGTACCAAAGAAGAGGAACTCCTCAGCTTTCCATTGATACCTTTATTGACCCATTACTGTCACACATGACCGAGTACATTGTTATTGAAAATGACAAATTCAAATCGCTAGCTAATAAGAAGGGGGGGGGGAGGTTGGGGGTGGGAGTATGCAACGAGTGACACGGGGGCTTTAGAGTTGTATGCCTTAATCTCGTACTTAGTTATTACATTATCAACCATTCAAAGACTTAATGTCTCTTTAATTCGAAATATATGTGAATGTGATTTCCTTTATTTATACTACAATCTCGTCTCAAACAAGTACACAATCCTCTCTAGACTTAAGGGCCTATGAAATACGCATTTTCTAACTTGAAAACAGCTTAAGTCGATATCCATATCGACATTTCTTATAGGTTGGTGAAATTCTTGCGTCGGGAGATAAACAATTGATTTAATTTTGCCCTACACCGACGTGTGTGTATAGCACTGTATACTCAGTGCTTTCCGAGTGTCTGTGAAAAAACTACACAGGCGACTCGGGCGGGATTCGAACCCACCAAGCAGGAGGTCGTGGGTTCGAATCCCACCCGAGTCGCCTGTGTAGTTTTTTCAGACACTCGGAAAGCACTGAGTATACAGAGCTATACACACACGTCAGTGTATGGCAAAATTAAATCAGTTGACATTTCTTATCTTCAGTCTAAACTGTTTAGGGTAGTGACACCATGTGGAACTCTCAATTGACTTATAACGGTCCTGGAAAGGACTGGAGGTTACAACTTGACGTTTCGATCATTTCAACAAAGAGTTGCAGGTACCATCATTACAGGAGCATTTGCGATTAGGGGTGTCATTGGAGGGGTGTCAATGGAGAAGGGTGTCGATGGAGGGGGTGTCAATGGAGGGGTGTCAATGGAGAAGGGTGTCATTGGAGGGGTGTCAATGGAGAAGGGTGTCGATGGAGGGGGTGTCAATGGAGAAGGGTGTCATTGGAGGGGTGTCAATGGAGAATGGTGTCGATGGAGGGGGTGTCAATGGAGAGGGTGGGAGTGTAAAACTTATTGTGTATTCCCTTTTCTGTTCCTTTTAACGCACCCGAGCCACGGCCATCATTATTTTGTGGTATCAATGGAGAGGGATGTAAAAGTGTTTGAAGTTTGTCTTCCAACCCTTAGCCACCCTGGCTATCTGCTCCTGTTCCAGAATGGTTACCACAAATTGCTCAATCGACATTTATACAAAATATCCAATCAGAGTGATTATTACACATCACATTGACATTCATGCACGACATGCGATCAGTCATTACATAAAATCACATGTGATTGGCAATCGGCAAAGAGGGGGAGGGGTTTATCACAAATTGACCAATTGACATTCATACACTACATCCAATCATAGTGATTATTACACACACGTGATTGGCAATCGTTTACAATAGGCCCTTCGCATGAAACATGCTAATTCATTCACGCATGCGCTCAAGCACCACTGGTTGGGAAACTCAAAAGCGGGATCGTCACGCAACGCCTAGCGCGCGTTATAGCTTGCACTGAGCCATTGGTCTCAATTATATTCACTGAATTTAGCGTGCGCTAAATTGTAGCCGCAACCGTCTTTTCTTAGGATGGCAATGGAACTTTTCATACCTGTTCAAAATGAAATTTGTTGATATGTGAATATTAATCCTTTTTGCTAGCTTTGATTGCTATTAGTCTAATTTGCTAAAAATACGTTTGTCTGAAACCAATTTCTGCAGTGTTTGTGATGTCATTGACGACCTGTGCTATTATGAATGTCCAATTGCCATCTTAGAACAAAATGTGTCGAGCTGGACACACAATGAAAGCAATAGACACAGTATCATATCCCTTGTGACTGTTATTGGTTCAACATTGTCAATCATTGTTCATTTACCATGACAAGAGTCAATCAACAATCCAAGTTATCAATACCCATCAAGAAATCATCCAATGTTAATAACATAAGCAATACCTTTCCATAACAACCTTGTATTTAAAAAGTGAAACATTCTGATTGGGAGAATAGGGTCCTAATCAGGGTACAAGGATCTCCTAATCAGGGTACAAGTATCTCCAAATCAGGGTAGTACGGTTGCCAATGACCCCTGAGACTGTCAATGTGATTACAGGGTAGCATGTTTCTATATACCTGACCTTTGACTTCCATAATCAACAATGTTGTAACACCACATCATATAATAGCAATGGAATATGTGAAATTTAAGTCCCAATCAATGCCTTATAAGGTTATTTGTTTTATAATTCAACCTGTGTACAGTGGCCAGGCTAAGAACATGTAGCCTCATGGGCAGGTTTTCATAGGATTTGGTATTTGAGGATACCATAGACTGGCCACACTGAGCAGGTGGCATGTTTACCATGTGTCCACGATAAGAGGTTTAACTGTATGGTAATAAGCAGCAATTTTTTTGCTTACTCGATGTTTTTACATTTGTAATTTCATAGCACTACTGACTGTATAGTACAGAAACTTTGCCTGATGATTGTTGCTAGCAAGTGAGTGATCCAATACTCGTACACAGTGAAGGTATGAAGGTGCACACACACAGTGCCTAAATTTCCTGTTAACTGATGAAATATGCTTATATCTAGTAGATGATTTCTGCTTTTGTTTGCATAAAATATCTACTTACCGGTAAGTAGCGCTATGAAATTGGCCTCCACAAATTACTGTGCTTGGAATGGTTATTTGGTTATTGCTATGTTTTCATTTATCTCATATTTCTTGGGCTCTTTTCATTCAAATTTTTTTTTCCAAACCATTTCCCACCAAATACAACTCTTCCATGAAACACAAGTTATAACCAAACAGCTTTGAATCAAATTTTAGTTCCCTTAGACGCAACCCTCTCCAACCCCTTCCTCCCACCCCAACCCCTTCCTCCCACCCCAACCCCCACCCCCACCCCCACCCCCGACCGGGAAAAAATAAAATAAAATCTCCAAAAAAATAATAAAAAGTATCTGAACATTTCTTCCAATAAGAAAAATAAGGTGACTTAAGCATACTGCTTCAGTATTTAATATAATAACAAAATCCTGACTTTAAGGATGGCACGCCTAAAGTTTTAAAAACACCATCAAATGTTCCTTACATTTTGTTTTTGGAGATTACCGTAACAGAATAATGTGCGGTTATTTTAGGAATGATAACTCAAGTTTTGAGACATAGAATGTCTTTGATTCTCAACTCTGGAAAATTCATCACAGCTGTCACGTCTTCATATGTCTTTATGTACTCGAGTACGTCTACATACATTTGTATGATCAAGGCAGTAATATTTCAGAGTATTTTTTTACTTTTAGGCATGCCATCCTTATGTCAAATGAGTCTTACTACAACAGGGCTACACCAGTCATAATCACTGCTACACACTACTAACATTTTGCAGACTCCAGACAGTCAAGTACACTGAATGAGTACTTATTGTACTGAGTAAAATGGGTGTCAATAACCATGATGCTGTAAACATCAGTATTCTCAAATCATAATCACTGCCACACAGTACTAGAATTCTGCAGACTCTCCAGACATTATAGATTGTCAAGTACACTGAATGAGTACTTATTGTACTGAGTAAAGTGGGTGTCAATAACCATGATGCTGTAAACATAATTATTATCCAGTCATAATCACTGCTACACAGTACCAGAATTCTGCAGACTCTCCAGACATTATAGATTATCAAGTACACTGAATGAGTACTTATTGTACTGAGTAAAGTTGGTGTCAATAACAATGACGCTGTAAATAGAAGTACAATGTATTATTTTTTATCTTCACTGTTACATGAACAATTGCAAAGGAGAATAATTACATACAGACACCTCTAGTCTGCAGACTACAGTAAACATTTTGTGTGGACCCCATGATGTTTGGTAGAACTTGTAGCTCTGCATGGTGAGGATGATAAGACTAATTGCAGTGACACCATGTGAAATGCTCAATTGAGTAGTAATTAGTTCTGAAAAGAACTGGAGGTACAACTCGACGTTTCGATCAGTATGCTCCGATCGTCCTCAGGAGATCGTCCCTTCTGAGGACGATCAGAGCATACTGATCAAAACATCGAGTTGTAACCTCCAGTTCTTCTCAGAACTCATTACTCAATTGAGCATTTCACATGGTGTCACCGCAATTAGTCTTACCCATGATGTTTGTTATCGACCTTTAGCATAGAGCAGCCATTTTGTTTTTCATCCATTCAAATCAATGTAACCAAACCGAGGCTGGAAGGAAAATAGTCTGGCACCATTTGATAAAATGAAAATTAGAACTGTATGTCCTTGTGTATGCAGGGGATATGACCAAGATGGCCGCAGTGTGAAAAAAGGTCTATAGAAGTATTACATTGTACCTTCAAATCATGACTGGTGTAACCCACTTTAACTTCTACCTTATCACATCAACACATCCCTCATTCTCAAGGAAATCAAAACAAATAAAAAACTCTGCATAAAATAAAGATCTCCTTAAAAACAAGACAACCAAAGCCAATTTCATAGAGTTGATGGTTGAAATAGCTGCTTAGTAGAAATAATTGCTTAGTTTGATTTCATGGTAACCAGCCAAAGTGAAACAGGATGCATATTCCATTTGGCTGGTAGCTAGTTTCATGTTACTTACAGAATGTATTCGGTAAGCACCATTTCCTGTTCAGTAACTCTACGAAATTGGCAGTAAATTCATTGCTGTAGTGTGACAGATACAATTTCAAGAAACCTCTGTTAACGTCTTGTATCAGTGATATCTAAAGCAGAGAATATGTGTACTCCTATGAGAAACAGCCATTTCAGATCTTGTTGCGATTGTTAAAAATAACCAAAAAATCTACAACTATTCCCTGCTGTAGATATCTTTGATGTCATACTACAGCAATAAATTGGACTCTACAAAGCAGTGTGTAAATGATCAATAATAGACAGAGTCATGGGATGGTCAAAGCACATATACACTAGGCAGTATCAAGACTAATTGGGTATAAACAAGGATCATGTATCCACCTGCTAATTCATTAACATTGGATTCCAAACATTTCTGGGCGAAAATTCCATGACCTCTCCAGACTAATATGATAACTCATAGTTAACAGGTTAAAATGTTCATGTTTTGTTGTGAATATTTTATAATGACAATTTAGTTATTTCAAAATGACAGTACTTTTTGTATTGACATATGAACATTTTGTTATGACTTTACAAACATGAAAATAAGATTCATAACTTTTCCAAGCATTGAAATCAGCCTTTAAATCTTTTCCAGGAATTAACCTTTTGTAACTTTTTCTATGGATGGAAACATTTGTCATAGTTATTCCACACCTAATCATTACATTTCTTTGACCTTCCTAGATTTCTATGTGCCTTGTCCCAAGTCCCTTACAATGACTTCCATTACTGTTAATTCCACACTGCCATGTTTTTTTACGCAATTTCAGACATCTGTAAATTACATCATTTTTTGGAAAATACATTCAGACAATCCAGTTATTTTATGCCAAGCAACTCTAAGAAATAAGAACCAGTAATGAAAACATGAAACATTTTAAGCTTCAAAAAATTACATTCCAAAGAATTTTAAGAAACTAACATCAGCCCTTAAAAAACTAAAAACTGTTTACTTTGTTAAAGTTTCATGTTTCTCATTACAAAGATCCATTTCAAAGGTTTATTTCAAGAACAAAGAGTTGCACATTTTAAAATAATATAATTTACAAATGTTTTGCTATGTGTTGGTGTACATGTATATGGAAAAGGATAACAGGTTGAACAAATAAAAACAAAACATGAAATCTGAAAGAAAATTGAAGCAGTAAACCAGTCTTCTTAGGGGCCGTTTCATATTTTCACAGTACAAGTGTGAAGGGAAAGGCATTAAACAAGTCTAGTCAAGTACATCTTCAAATGATGATTGAAAAACCTGCTGTTCAGAATATAGACTAATCCGTTGACCAGTTCACTGTGTGCCACTGTAACTGCGATGGTACCTACATGTACGTTACATTCCGTGTCGAGCATTTGTTTTCTATGCAGTCCAGTGCTTCTTCAACCAATCTGTTCACTCTAATGCTAGTGTACTACGTATTTGATAATGCATGTTCCGCACGTGTGTAGTGTGGTATCACTGCAGTAATGATGGGAAAACACTGGTCCACAGCTTACTCTATAGATACAACATTGTAAGAGGTTAGGTGGGGCAGTTGTCTTCAAAAGTTGTACTCGACCGTGAAAAATGTGGAACATTTTTAAAAGCACCCTTAGCAAATGTTTCTACTGACCAGTTCTTTGAAAATATTCCGACATATACACCAAGATATAGCAAATGATTGTGACTTCATAGTAACAGTTTGAACTGTTGGATACTGTACATGAAATCACCAATGAATAACACATGAGTAAACAGAATACAGTGTATTATAAAACAGACAAAAACACAATCAAATAGAATTTGGTTTTCAATTTTCTCAAAACTAGACCCGACGTTCCTAAGATAACATTGCAACAGTTTAATGCATGGTTCTGGGAATAACGGGTGTAATTCAAAGAGAAATAAAATAACCTTATAAGGCAAATCCCATAGTACGCCTCTTATCCACAACACAATGAGCATAAAGAAATGCTAATTTTCATCTTAACTATAAGTATTTACTTGAGGTGGGGGAGAGAGTGGTACAAGACAGGTAACCTTTGAGGCATGCAATAAACCCTTAACAAGTCACAAGGACTTTGTACAAAATTGAAAACCAAATCCTTTATATTTAACAATTAAAAAGCTACATTGAAATAAAGGTCACTTACGCAACTGCTCCCCAAGTCCAAACCACTCTCAGGAGTAGTAAAAATGTAACATCTCACAACAAAATACATGTATTTCAGTTTGCCCGCAAACACAGGACATTATCGCTAATCTGGACAAGGAAATCTTATGCTTTCAGTGATTATTTTCAAGTGACCACCTAGCCAACACGGCCACAGGACTGTCCAATGTGGACAGTATAACAGTCATTGTGAATTGAATAGACATTGAAACTTGTCTACAGTGGCCCACCTGTCTATAGTGGCCACTGAATGTCCATTCCTTTCAACAGATCCTAATCCTAGCAATATCACAAGATAATTCAGCACCCGTCACTTTATAAATATGAAAGTAATTTCCATTATGAAATGACAACCACTTGAGATGTGTCCTTTTATGAGACGCGTTACCAAGCATTTTCACAGGATCCTTAAGTGACTCAAACGGCAATAAGATAACGCCCTGTATTTGTGACCACACCCACAATATGTCAACTTAAAACAATCGCATGTAACCCATTTTTTAGGCAGCTGCACAAGACAAACAAAATTGTGACATCTTGTGGCCAATTTGACACAGAGCTGCTTAGCTGAATAATGAGTTAAACAGAAGTATGCTTTCCTTAATTGGATGACAATTTTGATTTAATTTTAGTTGTCTTTAGCAGCTGTTTATTTACTGTAAAACCGGAAAATTTCCATTGTGGAGCAACCTCTGTACATGTACAAGTAAATGTTCCTGCTTAGCAGCTCTATGTAACTCACTACCGCCCCACGCCGCCCCACACCACCCCCCTCTCCCCTTTCCAAGACTACACAATATTTTCTTTCATTGTGATGTTTGTAAGTTGGTAATAACTATTCCAAGAGGCAATGAACACAACTTAAATTATCAAATAAAACAATGCCGGTTTTTTTCCCTTAAAGATGGTCCATACTGAACAGTGAGGCTTGAGTTATCATTTTAGGGTTTTTTCCTCCAAAGTGTTCTCAAAATCTGCACTTGTGAAGGTGTTTGATAACCGCATGAGATATTAATAAATCGTTGTCACCATAAATTCACATCGCTTTCTTTTTCTTATCAGTATGAACCAATCCCCTCCCCCGATGTCTAACCTAAGGATTGCCAAATAGAAACGGTTTGCTCCCCATGAGCTACATCAAAAGGGACTTAAAACTTTCAAAATCCTGATACACTTTAAGAATTAGAGAAAATCCCCAGGTCAGACATCGGGCCGAGAGTGGGAATAATAATAGATAGCCATGTAACACCGACATGGAATTTGCAATCAAAATTGCACAGTAACGAATTACATTTTAAACGTAACTCAACATAAACGTAACGCTTGAAACATACATCACAATTATACACAAATTTACATAAAAATAAGACTGAAAAGAAAAACAATAAAAAATGAGGATACCAATAGGAGCCCATGGTGTAACCCTTGGGTGCCATGGTGTAACCCTTGGGTGCCATGGTGTAACCCTTGGGTGCCAATGACACCTGCCTTTGTGGATGGGCCAATTTCATAGAACTGTTACTTGCAGAAAACTCTGCTTAGCAATTTGTCAAGTACATTCTTGCTAAATTTGTAGTACATGTACGTACATATTGGTTCTGGATGGAACCAATTGTATTTTTTAATAAATTTACTAAGCAAAACATTCCTCTGAACAGTTTTCTGAAACTAGCCTTTAACCCTAGCTACCCCAAACCCATCAAACTCCAACAGCTAGTTGTGTTGCATTTTGATGGACTCGGTACTGTACAGCCCTAACCACCCTAAACCCATCAAACTCCAACAGCTGGTTGTGTTGCATTTTGATGGACCCCTTAATGGTTTTGGCTAGGAACCTTCCTGAACCCACCAAAATCCAACACCATGCATGGGCCATACAGTACCGAGTTCATCAAAATGCAACACAACCAGCTGTTGGAGTTTGATGGGTTTAAAACAATTAGGAGTTAATAATCTCGACATTTGCCTGATATACATGTACTTAACCCCAAATGACATTACCAGCTATTTGTGTGATGTATACGGTTGAACTATTGCTATTAGAGACTTAAGCATGGATCTATTTCATTAAGCTGCTCAGCAGAAAATTTGGCTAAGCAAATATAAAACAGACTACCAACCAAAATGCATTCATTTTTGTATAAACTGTGGCTGGTAACCAACAAAAATTGGCAAGTAAATTTATCCGGTAAGCAATTTTATAGCATCTGCATGAAAGTGAGCCCATGCCATACATACATATACAACACACATGGGAAAAAGTGCATGATTTTTTTTTGTTTTTTGCACGTTGAGCGTTTCATGACAAGGGCAGGCCTTGAATCATGTGGAGGCATGGAGGCAATTGTCAGCATGCCTCTGGTCTTTGCGTTGTGTCTTTTGAATCGTTGTCATAGATATTTAGATATTCTTATAGAAAAGCCATTTGTCAGACATTTAACACCACAAGATTCACACAGTAAGATTTACATGTGTGAGCTGATTGTTCCAATGGTTATTGACATTGGGGTTAAGTACATGTGCATGGTGTCGCATGAAATTTGTACTGCATTATAATTCTACCCCTTGGTTATTTATCAGCATGCTTGAGTTGAATCAAAATTATGAGGAATTGCCAAAAAGAACATCACATGATATATGCAAGGGGTAGGATTTTCATGATGGCACAAATTTTGTGTGACACCAGCCTTCATAGTGGCAATTTCTTGGTTACTCACGTTACATTTGAAGTTTTGCATAAAATAATAGGTTTTTCACAGCAGTTGCATTATACCCAGACCTTACTCAGTACAAAATACAAATTTCAGAAATTTTTTATGCATGTATAATAATAATAATAATGTATAGATTTATATAGCGCACGTATCCACCAACTAAGTGGCGCTCAAGGCGCATTATATTATTATCCCTGCTCATAAGGCTCATAAGGCTCATAAATCATTCCTGAAACCATCTCAGCTCCCTGGGGAGTATACAGCTCAATTGCTGCCATTTCTAGCGCATATAGAGCAAACCATCTCTGCCTTCACAGGTACCCATTTAACCCCTGGGTGGAGAGAAGCAATTATGGTTAAGTGTCTTGCTCAAGGACACAAGTGTGCTATATGTCCAAAGAATGACACATGGTCATGAGTAACCAGCATTTCTCTTCTATAGTGCACATATATACTACTCAAAACAATTTAGGGAACACTGGATTTTTAACAAATAGGTTTGAATGTTCCATGAACCGGGATTTTCATTTGCAACCCCCTCTCTCTTTCAGTAGTCATGTCATGAAATGTGTAATCACTACATGCATCCTTTATCATCTGTTTCATTGTGCAGTTGTTTCTCATCAATTCTGTGAAACATTGTGTTTATCTGAAATAAATGATCTTGTTTTAATTGAGATTATTCCGGTGTTACCTAAATTGTTTTGAGTAGTATAACAAATTTCTGAAATTATTTTGTGCTCACTAAGGTCTGTGCATAATGCAACTACTGTGGGAAAAAAACTGATGAGTGAAATATACAAGGAAATTATGGCATTAAGAGTGGGTCCAATACCTCAAAAAAGAGTAACCATGGAATTGCCCATAGATAAAAGATAATTTATCAACACTTTCCAAATAAAACTTGATCAGAAAAACCCGGAATCACTTCATGTTATACAGAGATGATAACAGCAGACAAATCTGCTTAGAATTTTTTCAAAGCATGTTTTAATGGTTACCAACTATAATTTCAATGTGTTTGTACTGCTTTTAACTGGTAGCCACCTTTATCTTGCTAATCAAATTTTTTCTGCTTTATCTTCTCTGTAAAACAAAGCAGTGATTATCAAAGCCTCCCATTTCAATAAAATACTTTAAAAAACGGAAGGAAAAAAAAACTCATCAATGGTTCGCCCCAGTTTAAATTATTCAGTTTTAATAAAGAACCATTGAAGAGTTGTTTAAAACTTAAAACTAAGTCTCTTGGTTGTTTTTTATACTATTAGCAGTTTTAAACTTTCGTTTCATGTTTACAATAATGAAAAGATCATTTCCAAAAATGTTGGAATGAATTCATGAAAAAATGTGAATGTTTGTAACTGTTACAAGTTTAATTTTTATTGAATAATTATAACGGACTGAATGAAATAGCACCACCATGAACCGCAGGGATTTATATAATTTATATAATATAAATCCCTGCGGTTCATGGTGGTGCTATTTCATTCAGTCCGTTTGTAAACAATTGTTGTTTACTACGTCATTGAAAACTCAAATTCAGCCACTTTGCATAAGTTCTCTATTGATACAGTGCCTGATAACATGGTAAAAAAAATTCAACCTGGGGTGAACCCGGTATGCAGCTTTCAAAGTAAGAGGGGGGGGGCCTTGCCAGCAGACAACCCATTGAAACAGTACAGCTGTTATCAATTGACGTTACCGCACTAATCCCAGACATTGCCCAGACATTTCGGCAACCTGAGATGTTTATTTTGAAGTCTGGTTGTGGGTATTAGAATGGCCAGACAAATAGAATCTCTTGGTTTCTCTGTAGAATGTCAGCAGTGCAAAAATTGTGCAAAAAAATTGGTTTTGGGTAACTTTTTTTTTTTGAAGGGATTGTGGGCTGGCACCCATATAAAACTTTATATTTGGCTTGAAATTGTTTTCTTGGGTCTAGAGGGACTCAATAAATCTGTTTACACCATTTGAGAAGGGATTGTGTGCCCAAATGTGAACGTTTTACACGTTATTCATACGTACTAAATGATTTAGTGCCTTCAAGCGCGCGAGGTCGTATATTGGGCATACGTACTAAATGATTTAGGAAATCATCAGAAGAGAACAATCTTGGTTTTACTATCACAGAGCGGAGAAGTAGATGTTATCCTAAAGAGGAAATCACAGACCTGGCATTTGCTGATGATATAGTCCTGATGAGTGACAGCATTGGAGCTGCACAGAAGCTACTGAAAAATGTTGAGTTCCATGCTGGGACAGTTGGATTGGCTATGAATGTAAATAAGACCAAGGTTATCACCATTAACATTCAGGATGAAAGCAGGGCAATTACAACTGCCAGTGGAAATGTGCTAGAAGAAGTTGATGACTTCAGGTACTTGGGATCTTGGATAATATGCAGTATTAGCAAGGAGGTTCACCATCGTATTGCCCTTGCATGGCAAGCATGCAACAAGCTTAACTGTGTATGGAAGTCCCATATAGGAAGACCTTTGAGAATATCATTTTTCAGAGCAACTGTCGAAAGCATACTCATGTATGGAGCTGACACCTGGCCACTCACAAAAGAACTTGAGAAGAAACTGAATGGTAGCTATACCAGAATGCTGAGAAAGTGCCTGGTTGTCCATTGGAGAGACAAACTTTCAAATCAAGAGCTATACAAGAACATAGACAAACTATCCACTAAGATCAGAAGAAGGCGTCTTCAACTTGCTGGCCATAGCTATCAACACACTGAAGAGCCAGTATCAAGGTTCATCTTGTGGAATCCCAACCAGGGAAGGAAAAGGAGGGGAAGAAGAAAAACCTTCACCAAGTTGCTGTGTGAAGACATAGACATGGAACTTGATGATCTTCCATCCCTCATGAATGACCAAGCTTTGTGGAGGGTGCTCGTTAGTGCTCCGGCCTCGGCCGAATGATGATGATGATGAAATGATTTAGTGCCTTCATGCGCGCGAGGTTGTATATTGGGCACCCATATAATTTTTTTGGATTGAAATTGTTTTCTTGGGTCTAGAGGGACTCAATAAGTCTGTTTACACCATTTGAGAAGGAATTGTATGCCCCTATATGAACGTTTTACACGCTATTCAAACGTACTAAATGATTTAGTACCATCATGTGTTCGTGTGTGTATATTGTCACCAAGCACCGCAGGGATTTATACAGCGACAATCGTTTGAAAACTAATAATAAGCTACCGTTTCAGTAGGGCTGTCATACCTTTTGTAATTAATAGATGTTTTGCTAGCAGAAAACATATGACAGATTTAGTCCCTCCAGATAGTCCCAGCATATTATTTTTCAATCCCTGGCTCATGGACTCTCTGTACTCTCAATGCTTTCGAGTGTATGTGACGTCATAATATTTTGACCACCGAGCTTGTCCGGTGGCGATTGGCATGGCTAGAATCCCATAGCAGCAGGTACCGCGAGATGTGTATATTAATTAACTCTTACATCGGGTGATAATTTGATTTTACCCTCACACTGACGTACTATGTATATGAAGCACTTTGCTCAGTGCTTTCAGTGCAGGAGGTCGTGGGTTCGAATCCCATCCCAGTCGCCTTTGGATTTTGTCAAAGACGCTCGTCACACGGCAGAAAGGGGCACGCTGTCATAAAAGTGGGAAACACATTTTACACAGTCGTTAAATTACATAAAATGCCCCCTTGACTCCGCCCCTTTCGATCCGCTAATGGTTTAAGATGCAATTGCAATCGCGTGTTGAATTTGAATTTCAATAACATTCAATTACTGAATTAAAAGTCAAAGTCCTGAACTTGAAATGGCTCATTAAGTGTTTCCACCCGCAGCAGGCTTGTAAAATAATATATGAGAGGTTTCAGCTCTTACTGAGAAGAGACTATTGAGTTTATTATCTCTCTCACAC
>CM055824.1:36936094-36955956 GCA_029582265.1 Zoroaster sp. YZ-2022 | reverse complement strand
GACGTTTAGTCCAGTGGGCGCGCTGCCTTGTACTGACGCCGTCGAACTTCAGCTATAAAGTTCTGCATGAAAATAAAATTCAGAATAAATTTGTTATAAGCCATTAAAATTATCAATGAAGATCAAAATTATCAAGATGTTCACTTATGTTAAACATACACCATTAAAATGAATACACAAAGGCCTGATCTCATTTGTTCACCAAAGCGGCCTCTTCCCAGGCATACATAAATTTTATTTTATATCTGTTTTATCGTGTAGTTTTTAACTAGAAAACGTTTAACAACTTAAGAAATGCTTTCACGAGTTAAACAATTTATAACCAAAGAGAAAAAACAGATATGGATTTCTTAATAAAAAGCATGCAGCACAGGCCTCTCGGCAATTCAGAACAGAATGTTGGGATTGTTGGGACTATTATGTATTGCAGTATTCCTAAATTAAATGAGCAGTAACACACACCATTATTTTCAGTTAACTTAAAATTAGGTGACTATAATTACCATCAGGTTTATTTGGGCAAGGACCTGACTCAATAAATTTCAGTTGAGGCCTACATTTTATGCTAAGCTT
Source organism: Zoroaster sp. YZ-2022 (assembly GCA_029582265.1). Lineage (NCBI taxonomy): Eukaryota > Metazoa > Echinodermata > Asteroidea > Forcipulatida > Zoroasteridae > Zoroaster > Zoroaster sp. YZ-2022. Next base: position 36,955,383 of record CM055824.1, on the reverse strand, counting down.
TTCATAAAATAGGAAAAGAAGGTCTCCTTTACATTTTTTCTCACAATGAATCAACTCAAACCATTTATCATTGGTCAATGATCATTTAATTGTTAAAAATATTGCCATACATAGATAAATGTAAGTAGTATAAATAAATGCAAAAACAAAACACTGACCTGTATTTCATCATGACAAACTACAGCATAGCTCATGGAGTTGTACAGTAAACACCCTGTAGGGATAATCCGCAAGGCCCATAGGCAAGAGTACCAAAACACAGTATCAGTGCAAAAATTGCAGTGTTAGCTAGTCAGAAATTATGGATTTTAATAATACATAATAATGTATAGATTTATATAAAGCGTAACGTATCCACCAACTAAGTGGCGCTCAAGGCATGCATTATATATTATCCCTGCTCATAAGGCTCATAAGGCTCATAAATCATTCCTGAAACCATCTCAGCTCCTGGGGAGTATACAGCTCTAATTGCTGCCATTTCTAAGCGCATATAGAGCAAAAGCCATCTCCTGGCTCCTTCCCCACAGGTAAATTCCATTTAACCCCTGGGTGAGAGAAGAATTATGGTTAAGTGTCTTGCTCAAGGACACAGGTGTCACGGCTGGGCTCGAACTCACCTGAATTTCTGCTGGCAACACCAGAACTTGAGTTCAGTGCGCTAGACCGCACGACAATCCAATTTTACGTGCATTATACAACACACGGGACCTACGGCTTTACGTCCCATCCGGAAGGACGGTAAAGCAATTATGGTTAAGTACCCGTCTGCTCATACGGACACAAGTGTCACGACCGGGGCTCGAACCCACACCCTGCTGCTGGCAACACCAGAACTTGAGTTCGGTGCGCTAGACCGCTCGGCCACGACACTACAAATACAAACTCCACTACAAATACGCTAGAAATTGTGCTGAACCATATATATACGGTAAATACAACTTGAATTGTGTGAAATAGGTCAAATAATTGCTCAAATTGTTGAGAATTAAACGCAACACGTAGCAACTTCAATCACGGAGTACAATGTTGCGTGTGAATTGACAATACAGAACCAAACATTCGGCTGGCTAAGGTTTTGTTTAAGAAGGTCCTGATTGGCAGAAGAAAACGCGTGTATATCTTTTTTCAGCCAATCATAATGTATTTTATATCAAGCTGTCGTAATTTTGTCTTCTACCCTGACGTCTGCGTAATTTTTTTGTGAGCGCGCTCATCACGAGTTTTGCCATTGAATTTAGTACATCGACCCACTGAAAAATGACCCAAATCAGGCTACTTTGTCATTGCAGATCAGAGCAGACTTTTCACCTAAAAGTGACATTTTTATTCGGGAAAACGCGAGTTTATCTCAACTTTCAAATGTTTAGTGTTTGGTAGTAGAGTGAAGCTTATAATATTTATTTAAATATCCCGAGCATAATTGTAAGGAAAGTTGTCCTACTGGTCCGTAATGATCAAATTTATTCTCGGCGTTGCAAGGGACGAGCTCAACATTACGCGCTTAACAGGCTAACGGGGTTTGCGTTGAGCAGATGCGCCAAAGTTTTCAATATGTATTGCCCACAGTAGTAAACAAAAGAAACATAATTGTTCTAGCTGATAGATTTAGTTGAGACCAGCAGCAGCAGGCTTAGCACTTTTCTGACGTGGGATTAGTGTTGCATCTATAGCAAGGCTTATTTGAACCCCTTCAGACATCAATTAGCCAAAACATCTTGGAAAATGCAAAAAAATATTACTATTTCTTAAACATCCATATTCGTTGTAAACCTAATCTTCCCATCACAGAGGTGCAATGAGTAGTCTATGAGAATCAGAATGAGGCACATGTACAACTGAATTGTAGTAGACAGGTTCCCTCACAATGTGATGTTTCCAATCATAATGATATTCGCCTGTCAAAATAGGAACGTGACTATGATAGACATGTGTGTGAGGAATAAACAATACACAATGGCCACAATAATGAATTCCATTGGGGTAAAGCAATAATGTAATAACTCAGCGCACACTCAACGACGTGGTTTGCCGGTCTATTGTACTGTATCCGATGCCATCAAAAAGGTACCGTAAAGCAAAATCATTGGTAGCCATTTTCAGAAATTTCAACTTTTTCCCAAAATACTTCTAATTTCAGAATTTCTTTATAATTATATTTTAAAAACTCAAATTAATGTTTCAAACCCAAATGATTTGTTTTATTCAGGTGGCGGTGGGGTTACCATGGGGTTACATTGTAAAGATACGTTTAGGGTATTATTGGAATGTTGAAGATTAGGGATACAATGCACAAAAATCTACAATAATGGTAGTATTCAAATTCAGAGAGGATGGGTTATATCCCCAAAGATTTGACTGGGGTGACCAATACAATTCATCCATCGATAGGAGGGCGGCTTTTCACATGGATCACAGTCGTCTCTTGTCTCTGTCTTGACGGGGAAGGGCGTTAGGAAGTCATTGTGGTATACCTGTAGCTAGAGTGAAGGGAAAGCCTTTTCCTCATTATGCTCGCCAATCTCCCCCGACACCCAGCAAGCAGAGATCGTGGCCGTAATCCAACACCGCTGGTTTCAACACTGCTGGTTCCAAATTGGGGCACGAAGGATATAATACCGATCAGACCATGTGGAAACACGTTGAACCCCATTGGGACCTTTTTGAGGTGTACAGATAGGAGGGCGTTTTCAGAATGGGTAAATCTTGTGTAACTGCAAAAGAGTTCACCCAAACCCAAACATGCGCCCCTTTTTGTGAGGAGACGGAGAGGAGGGAGCGTGGGCGGGGAGAGGAAGGGAGCAAATGTCGTAATCCGATAAATATCAAGGGAAATAAATACCCCCAAAATGAGTAAGTAGCATGGGACGTGGATGCCCCTTGATATTTATTTGGTAACTTGGCATTTGATCACGTTCCTCTCCCCCACCCCCAGAAGTCTCCTCCTTCCTCCCGGACTCCTACCCATCTAACTCTCCTCTTTTCCTTTTCCTCTCCTTTCCCTCCCCTTCCCCCCTTCCTTCCACCCTCCCCTTCCCTTTCCTTCCCACCCCTCCCCATCCACCCTCCTCCTCCCACCTTTCATCCAACGCCTCTCCCTATTCCAGCATCAAGTCGAATTTTAGTGAAAATTTATTCTGTCCACCAATTTTCGACTTAATACTGGACAATGAAAAGATTTTAAAAAAACAGTGTCCCTTTTGTGAATGTTATGTTAGATGTCCTCTTCAATAATGTCAGAGAGGTTGAAATATCTATCTATAGTCTCTGTAAACCCTGTCGCCGTTGTCCTCATTCATTGTCAGGTCACGTGGTCGGAAGTTTAGAAGACTTCGTTAGTATACACAAACTCAGAAATGAAAGAAAACATTTGTATTCGGTTCCAATACTCAGTTTATTGCATTCTGATTCGAACCAGGTTTTAAACAGTATTAATTCTAACGAGTTGAGGCTATCCAACATTTTCAGACATTTTGACTCAGCATTTTCAAGATAAAAATTGCCAAACACGTCCATTATTCTCCTTTGAAAATGTCTGAAATTGTGGATGGCCTCTGACAGCTAATTAATAACATCATCAAAGCGTGTTACAGGGCAATTTTCTTTAATTACAACGATTGTTCTCAAAGATTGATATCTTTCCTTGCAAAAAGTGAGTTTTTACCTGGGAAATACATTTCAATTTTGAATTGCTGTTTTAGTTTGGTAATCAAAATATTCCTTCCATAATTATTTTTTATTATGGTTTCTCATTTTAAAATGACATGTTTAACTCTTAGTGACCAACATCGCTTGAGAGCATGGAATACATTAAAATCGTTAATGACTTTAATTATTCAATTAAGTAAATTGTAAACAATTAAAACCATTGTCAACAACGACAGCTTAAATTCTGCAGACTATTTATGAGTTTGTTTTTCATTATTAGTCATTTTCCCTGTACGGTACACTCACGTGAATCAGAGAACAAAAGAGGGTCGAAAACACATCAATTGGGACGGTGCTTCACCAAGGACATTTCTTAAAGTCCGCAGAATTCAACAGATTGTAATTGTTGACAAGAGACTAGGGTATATGTAAATTCTACAAATACATTCAAATATTCATTTAAAAAATTTCAATAAAGATTTATAAGAAAGAGATATGCTTAAACAGTTGCACAACATTTTGCCCGAGGAACTGGCTAACAATTACTGGATAATGGAATGTAAAAGAATTTTTGTATTATTATTTTGTTTTTGCGTCTATATATTTTTTAATTTTTTTTTTTGTATTTTTATATTTTTGTACTTTTTTATATTTTTTTATAATTTATTATTATTAATTGTTAAATAAGACCATGTAATAAATAATAAACTAGTGATAGTCCTTTCAAATCGAAAAATCAATTCAGGTTGATCAATTGTATTTATTTATTTTTACCACATACAGCTACAATGCTGCTGCTTTCACTCAGAATCTCGTTTGGGGAAAAAATTACCGTCCGGCTGAACTGGTCAGATTATTTTAATTGTTCATAACCATTGTGAATATATGCAGGGATTTATGATTTAGACCCGTAGACCAGTTTGAAATAAGGGGATGAAATGGCTTAAAGAGATTGTACACAAACTATTAGTAATATGTTCATTCATACATATCCATACATTTTATAAGAATGAAGAGATATTTATACAAAAAATTGAAAAGTTTCAGTTATTCCTGTCGATAATAAGAAAAGTAAACATGTAATCAGATTTGTTTGCATATGTATTCAAATGTAGAGAAATGGATCCATTCCAAATTTGTAATACATTTCACGTTTTACAGAATTCAGATTTGAATAATTTCTCTAGATGTTTGGTACGAGCAAATAACTTCACATAAAGTAAGTTTTTAGATTATAATTTAGTAAATTCGTGTAATCGGGTGATTACTACCAAAGGTGGCTACACTAACATTACACATTTTTTCCACGGAAACCATTACACATTTGTCGCAACTACACAATGATGTTTCAAAGTGCATTAGGCATTAGGTTAAACCAGGAGGCGGGGGGCCGAGCAAGTTAAATCATCAAATACAGATCCCCAGTCTACGGGCCAAAGCTTGTTTACGATACTAATATGATTACATTTACAAATATTATGTTATTTTCTAGGCAGTGTATACATCATAATATAATTACAATTATTCAGCCAAACTTTAAACACCAAATATATATTTATATGACCAAACAAATCGTTGAAAGGTCAGCTTTTCATGATCCCTAGTTTGGTTAAGGCTGCTTCATCAATTATATTGTTAATCTCAAGAGATTTACGAATTTTTCCAAAATGGTGAAACAGTTTGTTAAATCGTTAAAGAAACAATTTTAAAAAAATAAATAAATAAACTGAACTAGCTTTCAATATGAGGTTTTCAAACTAAGACCAAAATGTTAAGTGTTTCCTTATTTATAATTATAAAAATAAGGTGGGATAAAATGGGATACCCCAAATAATTAGGGGTAAAACACATTTTTGTGCCAAAACACAAAATATATACTATAATAACATATGTTTCTATTACTATTTATAATTATTTATATAAAAATGATAAAGTTGTATAGGCGTGATGTTTGGTATAATTGCGGGTAGACGGGAACACACATATATTTATGTTTTTGACCGCCAAATAAAGCTACTAGGCTTTTTATTCTTGTTTTTCCAGCAGTTTTCCAGTAATTTAATTGGTGTACTTACATGTCTGTTTGTCTGTTTCACGTATTTTCATGCTGGCTGTTTTGAGAGGGATTGTGGTTGTGTATGCCAGGCACCCACGTAATGCCTTGCTACCTGCCACCGCTCATCTGGGGTACAATTATGGACCATTTAAAATGAGGCCATAGATTTTAAAACCATCAGGCTCCTTTCATTGGATTGTAGCACAGCCCCCGACTGGACCATTGTCATTATCCTTGTTGTGAAGTGATTCCCTGTGCCACTTAAGAGAGTCACTCAGCAGCAGTGCCACATCAGTAGCTCATAATTCAGTGGCCTTCACCAGTGATTTGGAACCATGTGTATTTCGCGAACGCGTATCGTCACCCAAATCTGTGAGATCATGTGAGGTCCCAAGTCCCTGTGATTTATCAGATGTCAGACTCACCCGTTATCATTCCTAACTAATGTTTCCCGCTTAGATCACCCGGGAAGCCAGACTTATACTCACCCAGTCACGATAAAGTCACCGGCTGTCCTGCTGCTGAACACAATCCATCCGCTGCCGTCACGTCCATGTCACAATAGGGACCTTGAGACCACGGCAGAATCCGTCTGGGCAGATTCTTTGTGGACAACACTTGGGTATGTTGTAACTGCCGCTATTAGCCTCATAACCCCTTGTTGTATAAAGGAGATATCAGGTAATGAGAAGAGAGGTGTGTTTTATTTTCATCGAAGTACACACTTTGATCTTCAACAAATGATTCAGGATATTTCATTCTTGTGGAGGGTTGTTTAACCCACACAGCGATGCATTTATAAGGGAAGCAATGACTTATGTTCTATCCATGTTATGTCTCGTCTGCACATGACGTATTAGGGCATGTCTTTCTGGCATACGTGAAGCTTTTTGAGTGCTCGGTTATCTGTGCAGGGGAGATATTCGTTTGCAAGCCCACCATTGACTTCCGGCTGATCGCTTTGGAATCAGATTGTACATAAATCATTGCTTGAATGAGTACGCACATCGGGAGTAATTTTGCTGCGTCATCTTCTTAATGTATTGTTTGTATATGGGTGAAAATGCCTTAATGTAAATCCACCAAACAGTAGAACTATCAGTTTATATTCAATCAAGTATTTCGGTATCAATGGTCGACCAACTGTTTGATTGAACACGACTATATCACACGAAGTATCGTAGAAATGTAACAGCATCATCGATGAGTGTTTATATTGAATGTTTGTGATCCAAAAGGATTGCATGCAAAGCACCAGATTGGTCAAAGGAAGTACGATTGATGAAAGGTGATTACATGTATCACCTGATTGGTTGACAAGAAACTCGATTAGGCTCAGCTTTATCTGTTTTTTTGCTTCCTCAAAAAGACAAATGTCCAATAATAGATTTAGTCACCCCAAACCCTGGAATTGTTTTAATCGTTTGAGGAGGAACAAAATGTTGTACCTTATTTTGTGAATTAATGTCATTCATAACTTTGTTTAGTTAAAATGTTTGGATGAGTGATTTTACTGAAATATTAATGAAACAATTAAATAGCCCAGTCCCGGCCTCCACGTATGCTAACACAATTCAACAACAGTATCAGTCTAGCGCCTAATTTGGTGTTATGCAAATTTATTTATATTGGAAACCGTCCCTTCCAAAGGCGAGAGACCAGACATGAGGTATACATAACCAAGAATATCCTAGTGACGATTTTGGTCATTCATCATACTGAACACTATTCAGTCCGCCTTTAACATACGTGATCAATTCAAAAGTTAATATTGTTATGGGTATTATTCACCTGTTTTGGTGTTTATTTTTAAGTCGTTACTTCAGAATTTCTCAAAATAGCAATTTAATTTACTTCTTAGAATGCCAGAGTGTTCACGATTGTAATGGTAAAGAAGCGAAGACAGTGGAATCCAAGCCGTAGGTAAATGAAAGGGGAAAACACGGCATAAACCCGATAACTTGCCCACTGGCTACACCGATCGCTAACTAATGCACTATATGAATCCATGAATAAAACTCACTAATTGTGCCTTTTTAAAGAGGATCTGATAATATTTATTATTTATTTATTTAGTTTTTTATTTATTTATTTATTTATTTATTTATGATTATTTATTTATTTATTTATTTATTTTTGCCAACCTGGAAAACATGTGCGTAATATTGGGAACCAGATTCAGATTCAGTTAGCAAATTTGGTAATAAGAGACCTCACAAATCGTGCAAACGTTTAATTTTGCGTAAAAAGTCGTTTAACACATCACGGCAGAAATCCAATTAATCCTGATCCAGCACTAAAAATGCCGACGCGAAGGTCTGAGATGAGACTTGTTAACCTGTTAAGCTTTTTACCTCAAACAGTTCACACAATAATTTCTGAGACTGATGTAACTAAAAGGATAGTTCTCAAACAGAATAGTTCAACGTTCTCGACAATCATCATCTTTTGACTATTAATATTTTACATCGCTTTAGTAAATTAACTCTAATCAAAACCTTGTCTTTTCATTAAGATTACCAATAGTGTACAACAGCTTTTTACGGATAAAATGGTAAGTGAATACGCAAAGAAGGCACACCAAAGAAACGGGGATCGTTTCTAAATAATGAATGGTAAACAACATGTATGATGATTAGAAGGAACACGTCCTCTCCCCCATCAATAATGGTTTCAGACTCAAGAAACGGAGGAGCACAAGCATGAATGACAAAATATGTATGGCGATAGCAAGGAACATGTCCCTCCCCCTTCCTGCCATCCATCAATTGGTCAGACTGCGAAACGGGAGGGATGCCCAACAATGAATGATAAATAACATGGCTATGATGAATAAAAGGGAACACGTCCTCCCCCTCCCGCCATCCATCAATGTATTTGAGACTCAAGAAATGGAGGGGGATGCCAAATAATGAATGGAGGCAATAATATGCATGATGACAGGAAAGGAACACGTCCTCCCTCCCGCCATCCAGACCAATGGTTTGAGACCAAGAAACGGAGGGATGCCTAAATAATGAATGGCATAAATAACATGTATGACACAGCAAAGGAACACGTCCCTCAATTACTCCATCCACCAATGGTTTGAGACCCAAGAACGGGAGATGCTAAAGAATGAATGGAAACATGTAAGGATGAATATAAGGAACACACCTCCTCCCATCCACCAGCGAAGGATTAGACCAAGAAACGAGGGGATGCCTAAACAATGAATGGATAAATAACATGTATGATGATGTAGCACGCCATCCCCCCGCCATCCACCAATGGTTTGAGACCAAGAAACGGAGGGGATGCCCAAATAATGAATGATAAAAATAACATGTATGATGACATAGCTGAACACGTCCCTCCCCTCCCTCTCCCCTCCCGCCATCCACCAATGGTTTGAGATGGTGAAATGGAGGATGCCTAAATAATGAATGGTAAAATAAACATGTATGGTGAGCAGCAAAGGACATGTCCTCTTCCTTGCCATCCTCCCGCCATCCACCAATGGGTTTGAGACTAAGAACGGAGGACGCTCAATAATGAATGGTAAAATAAAATTTTGGGATATAAAGGGGCACTCCCCCCGTCATCCCCCAATGGTTTGAGACAAGAAACGGAGGACGCCCAAAAATAATGGTAAAAACGGCACGATAAAGGGTCACGTCCCCCCTGCCCCCGGCATCTGGCTCATCAATGGTTTGAGACTCAAGAAATGGAGTGACGTCAAATAATGAATACCAAGATAACATGTATGATGATATAGCGAACACGTCCCCCGCCATCCACCTATGGTTTGAGACTCAAGAAACGGGAGGACGACAACAATGAATGGAAAAGATAACATGATGATGATATAGTGAACACGTCCCCTCCCCCGCCATCCACCAATGGTTTGAGACTAAGAAACGTGAGGACGCCTAAACAATGAAATGGCAAGATAACAGTACAGATGAAGGAAACATCCCATTCACCCCCCTGCCATCTACCAATGGTTTGAGACCCAAAGAACGGAGGTTCCTAAATAACAGAATGGTAAAATAACGTATAATGATATAAAGGGTCACGTCCCTCCTCGGCATCCACCAATGGTTTGAGACTCAAGAAACGGGAGGGACGCCTAACAACTGAATAAATAACATGTATGGTGAGGATAAGGACACGTCCCCCCCATCAAAGTAGTTTGAGACTCAAGAAACGTGGAGGGACGCCTAAATAATGAGTGATAAATAAATCCTGTATGATGATATAAAGGACACGTCCTCCCCCCATCAATGGTTTGGAGACTCAAGAAACGGAGGGACGCCTAAATAATGAATGATAAAATAACCCAGATGACTATAAGGGACACGTCCCTTCCCTCGCCGCTATCCACCTCCGCCAATAGTTTGAGAGACTGAGAAAATGGAGGATGCCTTAAATAATGAATGGTAAAATAACATGTATGATGATATAGGGAACACGTCTCTGCCCATCCACCAATGGTTTGAGACCGAGAACGGGAGGATGCCTAAATAATGAATGATAAAATAACATGTATGATGATATAAAGGGTCACGTCCCCCCCCCGCCATCCTCCAATGGTTTGAGACTCAAGAAACGGGGGCACGCCTAAATAATGAATGGTAAAATAACATGTATGATGATATAAAGGAACACGTCCCCTCTGCCTATCCACCAATGGTTTGAGACTCAAGAAACATTAGGGATGCCTAAATAATGAATGATAAAATAACATGTATGATGATATAAAGGGTCACTTTAATTTAATCTTTTGAATTATATTGTAATTCTCAGGGCCATGTTTTGTGAACAGGTTACCGTGATAAAAGATCAGAAATAAATAAACAAATCCTGTGAAGCGGCAACCTGGGATCACTAGAAGAGGATCCATGATGCGAGTATTAGTTATGATACCTCACACACAATTTTTAGAAAATAGAAAACAGAATATGTACAGGTATAAATATGTATAACACCTGTATTATATATCTGTTGGTGTCTGTATTATATGACATACAGGCAATATCAAATATCAAAGAGCAGTCTTGGCACAAGCGTCATTATCCACCTTCTGCAATGCCACTGGTGGAGGTGTCTCATGATTATCACATCAACAAGTATTCTATTAAAGACATCAGTCTTGATTCAGTCTGGATTGCTTTTGTTCATATATAACATTCAGATTAGACTTAATTTGAAACTCTGACTTGTAAACTTCAATCTGTATTTTTCTGTAGAATAGACTCACTTCTGAAATCGAGATATTGCTCGTTTACACGTCAGTCATTACATCATCAATATAGGCATGTGTTATATTATCAATACTAACAACGTCCGATCGCGACGAGACTTAAGAAGTATGAAATACGAATATTTGTAAGGCTAATTCAGAAGTTACATAATTATTACGTCATAAGGTGCCAAATTACATATTTATAACATTTTACTATAACAAATCCTTACGTTTCTGGACTGGCTCTTGCCGCGCTGGTAGGGTGAGGAAACGCTGGTGTTCAATTTGAAATAAAGAACATTTTTGTTATCTACATGTATGCTAGCCATCAACACCAGATCAAGAAATACATTTGCAGAAAAGCGTCTTTCTAATGACATGAGATCAACGTTTATTTCAACAAGAAATTAATTAACATTTAATTTATTAATGCAAAAACAAAATTATTAAGATGAATATCAAAATCAACCAATTTAATACATTTTCCACAGGGTAGTTTCGAGATCAGATCAAGGTATAAACGGCTTCAGCGAAGCTGAGCGAGGTTCCGTTCCCTATAGTGCTCAGACTGACGCTTGCTTGCCGCGCTGGCAGGCTGGGAAACACTGGTGTTCAATATGGAAGCGAGGCCAATCAGCACCGGATCATCAGCAGAAAATGATTATTTAGAAACATTTATTTCATGCCAACATTTCATTAAGAAGTCACTTACAATTTACATTATTCCGAATTCATATATTAAGACAGATGCAACAACAATAATAATAAGCTTGTAAATTAATTAACACAAATAAAACAAAATAAATAACTAAGAAAACAAATTAACATGTAAGGAAAAATGAGGAATAAATCTGTTGTACTCTTCCCCAAAACACAACAAAAACACAATTAACAGGAGATATATACAAGACAAAGACAAGTCCAAGCAAAACAGGAGTAAGACTGATGTAGCTTTAGACTGGATGTAAAATCAGGTTATCTATATATAGATTCTAAATACTACTTTAAGTTTTTAACAAAGATATGGGGAAACAGTTTGTCTTAAGTCTGTACAAAAAGACTCTGTAATTAGGCTATTTTTGAGTGAGTTGTCTTGCTAAAACAATTAATAAAAATATTACCATTTGATGAAACCACGAGTCTCATAGGAGTGAACAGAAGCAATTAATGTAAACCAAGATTGAAAACTAGCAAGCAGTAGTTATGAATATATTTCAAACCCTAAATTTCCCAAATTAAGATAATAGATGCTTTCGTTTTAAATGTTTGAGATTTTCAAATAAAGGATTTTCAAAATAAAAAAATCACGGAACCCAACCTTGTTTACAATGCGAACTGTTCGTTTTCTGTACAAACCTAACACAAATGCAGTGGGTTTACCCAAGTAAAGAATTGCATAATTCAAATCAGGTGTTAGTGGAAGAACTGTTTTCGGCAAAAAGAGTTTCAAATCGTGTCATAATAAAACAATTTTTTTGAAATCTTTTACGGACAATATATTAAACATTGATTTTACCATTCTTGCCCAACACCGACGTGTGTATAGCACTGCATACTCAGGCAGTGCTTTCCAAGTGTCTGTAAAAATCTAGGCGACTCGGTGGAATCGAACCCACGACCTCATGCTGACTATTGCAGACGTCTAAACATCTTTTAATTGAAAACATAACCAAAAGACTCAATCATTGAGGATGAATATTGCATATGGAATAATATTGTGTTAAAGGGACAGTATCGTCACACTGAGCAGGCTTTCAACGGGGGCATTGAATTGGTGATCTAGTTTTAGCCGAAATGAAAATGACTGAAAAATCACTGGCTCATTTATGCAGCAGCAATGATAATATGACTTATTTATGTGGTGTGCATGGTATTTTCGGTCACTGATGAGCATTCCAATCTAGCAACCAGCATGTACCCGATTCCATGCCCTGTTTGATCCTGAAGATATTGTCTCTCTTTACGGGTATATTTCGTGGGTTCTTTTATGATGACAGGACAATTTAGTGTTTCATTACGTTTTTCCCGCCCGCTGTCGGCTCGTATTATAATGAGATGTTTCAGCTCTACCTTTTTGTTCGGTATTAATTAATGTGTTTGTAACGGTTATTTGCTCAAACAAATGACATTAAAACTACCGAATATTATATATAATCATTTGTCAACGAGAGATAAGGAAATCAATAAATTTGTTTTAGAAGGACACAGACTATTATTATCTTTACAGTCCAAACAGTACCTCGACACCTTATCCCTTAATTCAGCCACCTTGCCTGGATCGCAGGCAGGAATGAAATGAGACACCACAGCAGTGGTGGCAGGTGAAAATGCCAAAAGAGTCCACATATATAAAGTAAAGGGGTGGTAATGTATTGTAAGGTGATGAATGGACACTTGTCCTCGTTCCTGCCCTTATCTCCGCTAATTTCTGCCCCCCTTTTGGGTTTGGTTTGGTTTGGTTTTGTTTCTTTTGTTTTGTTTGTTTTGTTTGTTTTGGTTTGTTTTGGGTTTTAAATTTGTAATTTGTGGGCATCACAGAGGCATCTGATAAAGTTGAGGGCTACGATATGCACGATGCACCAGCGATAGTAAAATCTTGATTTGCACACATAATATTATTATGATCGTGATCGTAGTATAGGCCATAAAAGGTATCCGGTTTGTGGTCGTAGGTTGGCTTAGGCTGGCTCAAAACCAGCGAAATACCCGGTACATGTATATACGCGGTTATTGGAACCAGAGCAAACACAAGGGATCCTGGTCAGGTCGGTAGTTTCAAAACCATCGAAATACCCGGTACCTGGGATATACGCGGTTATTGGAACCAGACCAAATTTCCTGTACATAAAGCTAGTTTGAGCTAAATGAGCGCCGCAGATATTGGGCAATGTTCATGTTCATAACCTTATAGCTCATATGGGACAAGATATTGTTTGTCAGATCAATAGGCACTGGTCAGGCACAAATCGGAGTATTCCATCTAACCAGGACACCGATTCCAAGCCCTGTTGAAATTCTGTTCAGATCGTGACGATATTGTCCATTTAAAGAATCCACGATAGTGGATATTTATCCATGAGCCAGCTAATTTTCGTGGTCCGGACTGGAGGACTAATTAATTCATATGTTTTCTTGTTACGAAAAATATACGAAAATTCCAAACAAATATGATAGACTTGGTGAAACGGTAGCCTACAGTCATTTTAAGCAATTATTGTTGTAAAAAAACATATATATGCTAAGCCTCGTCCAATAAAACACTTTTACGACTGTTTGACGATTGCCAAGTTACCAGACCAAGCCTCAAAAGATCCCATGTTATTACACGCAGTATACACACCAGTTTAAACCAGCTAAACAGCAAATACAAACAAACTGTTGTACATGTTATAATGTCAAAAAAATACACCAACGAAATATGAGAATTAACGCAGAAAATACGTCTTTGAAAGCAACTCAAAGTTTCACAAAGTTTCCAAGTTTCATCTCTTAGGAAATATTTGTTTTTGCTTCCAGGTTTGGGAACCAAAGCTAAGATTTAGGGTCATTTTCTTGAGTTTATCGGATTACATTGACATCTAAACCTCAGTGGTACCGTACTGGGCACGGGGGAAACGTGGGACATGGGGCCACGTGCCCCTTCCATATAGCCGAGAAGTCTTGTGCCTCCAGGTGCCCCTATCCAAAAATTTGAAAAATAGACACTATCACGCATTTAAAAGTCGTCAATCGTCATATTCATATATTATGATAATTATAAACTGCTGTCTGACACCGCACCCCTGCCCCTTCTTGATCCGGCCTACGGTTTGAGACGCACTTACAATTGCGTGTTGAATTTGAATTTCAATAACATCTAATTACTAATTAAAAGTCAAGGGTCTTTTGGGACTTGAAATGGCTCGCCATTAAGTGTTTCCATTCGCAGAGTCGGCTATTTGGTAAACATGTGAGAGGTTTCAGCTCACTGAGGAACAGATTCTATTGTATGGTATTTTAAGCGGTTTTTGTCTTCGGTATTGCTGTGCTTGTAACGTCATATTATCTTAAACAAAATGACAATAAAATTACTAAATAATATATGAATCATTTGTCAATCGAGAAACATGAAATCAATAAATTTGAAGTCTTTTTGATGACAGGCCAATAATTAGTGTTTCATTACGTTTTTCCGCCCTGTTGACTCGTTGACTCGTGTTATATGAAAGGTTTCAGCTCTTACTACCGAGAACAGACTATTACGAATTTGGATGGCTGTTTTTATTCGGGTTTTTAATTGCTGTGCTTGTAACGGTTATTAAGGCTCAAACCAAAAATGTCAATAATAAAACTACCGGGAATATTATATAAATCATTTGTCAACGAGAGATATGAAATCAATAAATTTGTTTTGATGACAGACTAATATTATCTCTTTAACAGTCCAAACACAGACACATTTTATAGGTCCACATAGCATAGGGTATAGGGTAAAATTTATTGTGGCAAGGTGATGAATGGACACTTTGTCCTCTTTTGGCTCGCCTCCTTTATCCGCTAATCTTCCCCTGGGTTCACCCGATCTGCCAATGATACTTAGTATTAGTTTTCATGAAAGCCATAAGCAAATGCATTTGCACGAAAGCTTTTATGTAGCCTGATGATGATTATTGTATCTTTCCACGGAAAAATGAAATATTTGAACACAGGTAAACTCTTCAGTAACTTACTTACTGCACACGTCAATAAACAAGATTGATTAAAGTTACCTGTGTTCAAAAATATTTTGCATTTTTCCATGGAGGATTTTAATGAGTGTCCTTCCAAAGATGTATTTTGATGCTCAATATAAATTATATACAATATATATAACAAAGCTATATATTTCGCTCTTTTTCCGCTGTCAATCTGTAATACCAATATTTTATTTTGTAGTCATTAATTGTTATTTATTTTGATGGATTATGTAACTTATTTATATATATGAAGTTCTTTGTTTTATCTAAATTTTTACTCAGCCATCCTGTAATTGGCGTTATTCTGTCGCTGTTGGATTTGGTCAATAACAACAAATATATGCTCTTAAATAGCCTCAGATTGCACCAGAGCATCTACAACCTGTAACTTCCTGGCCTTAAACGGCACCGACCCCACACTGTAGTGGCTTTCAGCCACAAGCGCTCGCAAATTGTCTCATACAAATGCCCCTACCCCCTATATAATTCTCATCATGGCTAGAACACTGGTGCAAGACTAATTATTCTCCAAAGTACTGGAAGCGTCGATCAGCCAGCTAATAAGAAGGTTTTTGGGGGAGTATGCAACGAGTGACACGGGGCTTTAGAGTTGTATGCGCCTAATCTCGTACTTTAGTTATTACATTATCAACCATTCAAAGACTTAACGTCTCTTAATTCAAAATATATGTGAATCGTGATTTCCTTTATTTATACTACAATCTCGTCTCAAAACAAGTACACAATCATCTCTAGACTTATAGGGCCTATGAAATACGCATTTAACTTGAAAACAGCTTAAGTCGATATCCATATCGACATTTCTTATAGGTTGGTGAAATTCTTGCGTCGAGATAACACAATTGATTTGTTTGCCTCAGGACTGACGTGTGTATAGCACATTAGTATTTCCTGCTTCCGAGTGTTCAGGAAAATACAGGCGTGGGCGTGATTCGAACCCACGAAGCAGGAGTGTCGTGGTTCGAATCCCACCCGAGTCGCCTGTAGTTTGTTTTTCAGACACCTCGGGTGCCACTGAGTACACAGTGCTATAAACACACGTCAGTGTATGGCAAAATTATATCAGTTGACATTTATTATCTTCAGTCTAAACTGGTTTAGGTAGTGACACCATGTGGAACTCCTCAATTGACTTATAACGGTCCTGGAAAGGACTGAGGTTACAACTTGACGTTTCGATCATTTCAACAAAGAGTTGCAGGTACCATCATTACAGGATCATTTGCGATTAGGGTGTCATGGCTGAGAGGAAGCTGTCACGGAGAAGGGTGTCGATGGAGGGGTGTCAGCTCGGAGGGTGTCAATGGAGAAGGGTGTCGACGGAGGGGTGTCGATGGAGGGGTGCGCCAATGGAGAGGTGGGAGGTAAACCTTATTGTGTATTCCCTTTTCTGTTCCTTTTTAACGCACCTCGGAGCCACGGCCATCATTATTTTGTGGTATCGTGAGAGGGATGTAAAAGGTGTTTGAAGTTTGTCTTCCAACTTTGCTTATCTGCTCCTGTTCCAGAATCGGTTACCACAAATTGCTCAATCGACATTCATACAAAATATCCAATCAGAGTGATTATTACACATCACTATGTGATTGACAATCAGCAAGAGGGAGGGTAAACTGACCAATTGACATTCATGCACGACATGCGATCTGTCATTATTACATATCTACATGTGATTGGCAATCGGCAAAAGAGAGGGGAGGGGTTTATCGCCAAATTGACCAATTGACATTCATACACCACATCCAATCATAGTGATTATTACACACACGTGATTGGCAATCGTGTTACAATAGGCCCTTCGCATGAAAAACATGCTAACATTTCATTCACGCATGCGCTCTCAAGCACCTACTGGTTAAACTCAAAAGCGGATCGTCACGCAACGCTCTAGCGCGCGTTATAGCTTTTGCACTTGAGCCATTGGTCTCCTTCTCACTATATCTCACTGGAATTTAGCAAGGTGCGCCAAATTGTAGCCGCAACCGTCTTTTTCTTAGATGGCAATGGAACTTTTCATACCTGTTCATAAAATGAAATTTGTTGATATGTGAATATTAATCCTTTTTGATAGCTTTGATTGCTATTAGTCTAATTTGCTAAAAATACAGTTTGGTTGAAACCAATTTCTGCAGTGTTTGTCATGTCATTGGACGACCCAGTGCTATTATGAATGTCCAATTGCCATCTTTAGAAACAAATGTGTCTGAGCTGGACACACAAGGCTACAATGAAAGCAATAGACACAGTATCATATCCCTTGTGGCTTTTATTGGTTCAACATTGTCAATCATTGTTCATTTACCATGGCAAGAGTCAATCAACAATCCAAGTTATCAATACCCATCAAGAAATCATCCAGTGTTAATAACATAAGCAAATACCTTTCCATAACAACCTTGTATTTAAAAAGAGGAACATTCTGTAGTTCCTCTTTAGTAGACTAAATTTACAGGGTAGACCAACACCAGACAAATAATGCAGTCATAACAGTATGATATCAGTGTAATATGTGACGCGGTATGTCAAAACCAGGCGGAATTGGGCAGAGCTACGAACGGAGGAACAGCTGCAAAATGCCTTGGGGTGAATTTTTGCGATTTTGAGATTTTTGGAAATTTATGATGCTACAAATGTTTAAAATGTTCTTGTAAAATTTCTAACTGAAATTTCATCGACAAATTAGTTTGTTAAATACTTTAAAGAGGCATTATAATTTCAATAAAAATAAAATCTTTACTTACTTTTGGTAACAATGCAATTTTACAACTGAAAAAGTTTGAAAATCAACTATAGACCAGTTTCTTTTGTTCCGCATGCCCGTTGTTACGGTAACATTGTTGGCTCACTTGTTTTGTTTAAACTCAAACCTAAAGGGCTATTTCTCAAACTTTAAAGCTGGCTATTATCTCAGTTTCGATGTCCCGACAGTCCGATTTCAAATCTTAATAACTTGCTGCCATGGAATATCTGATTTGAAAAAGAAAGTGGCATTGTAAAGTGCAAGGTCTATATTTTACTAATATTTCAATAACTCAAAATTGACCTCTTGCCCAATGGAAGTGCCTGTTTTGACATTACGACGTCACATTATTTCCATGACTCTTAGCAAATGTTTAATCATTTTTAGGACTCGGCATAATGGTACCTCATAATAGGGCTAACAAGGTTGATGTCAACTATACTATCCTGATTGAGATATATCACCACCCTGATTGAGATATATACTTATTCCAATTGAAACCCTATACAACAAGTTTTCCCAATCAGGATACAATATGGACCAATTGAGAACCCTTGGATGACAGCTACGCCTCCTCAAAATAGGGCTGCCACGCCTTACCTTGGTGGGCTATCCTGGTGGGGTCATAATATCTCTCAGCTTGGGAGAACAGGATCCTAATCAGGGTAGTATGGTTACCGATGACCATTTAATGATACATTAGTCAAAGGCTTCCTGATTGGAGGTGCAGTACTATCCTCAGATTGGGGAGAATAGGGTCCTAATCAGGGTACAAGTATCTCCCAATCAGGGGGTAGTACGGTTGCCAATGACCCCTGAGACTGTTAATGTGATTACAGGGATAGCATGTTTCTTATACCTGACCTTTGACTATAATCCCAA
>CM055824.1:36913167-36935594 GCA_029582265.1 Zoroaster sp. YZ-2022 | reverse complement strand
TACAAATTTGTGATTGGTTGCATAAAAGGCATGGAAGACAATCCTACTCAAACATCCCCCATCTACCTATATACACTCAACACAACAACAACAACAACAACAGCAGCAGCAGCAACAACAACAATAAATAACGAGAAAATAAATAAATTAAAATCTTACATATTTCACAATTTGGAATGTCAAATCTGGGCATCTAGGGAATCTAGGAGGAGTCGGAGAGGTCCAGGAGTCGTGTAGGGGCACTAGGTTAGCTAGGGTCCTACTTATACCATCCCTCTCGTCGTCTCTAGAAATCACTGCTACTTTTAAACCTTACCCCTCATCAGACACCACACAAAATTACAAATGCATTTGCTTATGGCTTCATGAAAACTAATACTAAGTATCATTGGTGAATGGGGAGCTAGGGGAAGATTAGCGGATAAAGGAGGCAGGCAAAGAGGACAAGTGCCCATTCATCACCCGCAAAGAATTCTATCTATAATTTATAAACGTGGACCTCTTTTAGGCAGTTTCACCCCTTTTTGCTGTATGATGTCTCATTTTCATTTCAGCTACCCTGGATCCATCCCTGCTTATAAAAGGTGTCTGTACTGTTTGGACTGTTAAAGATAATATTAGTCTGTCATCAAAAAACAAATTGATTTGATATCTCTCGTTGACAAATGATTTATATAATATTCAGTAGTTTTATTGTCATTTTGTTTGAGCTAATTAACCGTTATAAGTAATAGCAATTAATATGAACAAAACGCTTAAATTCAATAGTCTGTTCTCAGTAAGAGCTAACTCGCGATAACAGAAACTTTGGACATGATCATGGACCCGACCATCTGCCTGTCACAAAAGTCTCCATTTAACAACAGGCGCTTCTTCGTTCAACTAAACGACAAGAAGAGCAAATGGAAAGCCCAAAAGAATGGCCTACCACAAGGCAGCAGCGTACTGGCTCCTCTTCAACATCTACACCAATGATCCAACCACTTCTAATAATGTCGTTGTTTCATCTATGCTGATGACCTCTGCATCACCGATCCCAACAAGAGAGTTTTCACAAAATCGAATCCGTCCTGGAAAATGCCCTCCAAGAGATGTCCACCACTACAGTAACAACCACCTGAAACCCAACCCATCCAAACCCAGCTATGTAGTTTCCATCTGAAAAACCGAGACGCAGGAAAAGAACTGAGTTGTCCATGGGATGGCCATGAAAACCCTGAACTATCCCCACCCTGTGTAATTTTGGAGTCACACTCGACAGGACACTCTTTCAAAACCCACCTTCAGAACACCAGTTAAGGTCAACACCTGCACAATATCCTGCGCAACTGGTCAACTCAAAGGGTGCTGATCCACCAAATCCGCAATAACAGCCCTAGCCCTGTGCTTCTCCAGCTGAGTATGCCTGCCTGCTGGAGCGCTCCCACCACACCAAACTGGTAGACACGGGTCTTCAACGACACCCGCCGCATCATCACGGGCTGCATAAATAACGCCAGTCCCAGCCTCTATGCACTGGCCGGCATTGCCTCCCCTCACATCAGACGTTCCATCGTCGCCCAAGATGAGCGAGCACAGGAGTCTGGACATGAGGCACCCCTGCATGGACACACAGCACCCCATCCAGACCGGAAATCCAGGACCAGCTTCCTGTACAGTCCCTCCTCTCATCCACCAAGGAAAACGGCACGGACCAACATCTGAGGGTTGAATGGCACCAACTCAACACCTGAGCCGTAAGAACATGGAGAGAGGAATAACACCAACTGAATGCCTGCCAGCGAGACACACCTCCCATGGCTGGACCTGGAAGACCTCAACAGACTGGTGGTGGAGTAGGGAGGTGCAAAGCACTGTTGAAGACATGAACTACCACGAGACACGTGGCTGTGTGAGCAGTACATGCCGTCCCACCTGCTGAATGTGGCGACGCCCCCAGCAGCCCCCAGACCTGGCTGAACTGACCCATCAGCTGTGTCCTGCGCCAGATACCGGCAAAAAGACATCTGAGATTGCAAAGGACTCAGCAGAAGTAAGAGCTGAAACCTCTGGCTATAAACACGAGTCAACAGCGGCGGAAAACGTAATGAAACACCAAATTACCTGTCATCAAAAAATTAAATTTATTACTCTTTATATTTCTGTTGACAAATGATTAATATTATATTTAGTAATTTTATTGTCATTTGTTTCAGATAATAACCGTTACAGTTCAGTAAATACTGATACGTTACAAAAAACCGCTTAAAATTCAATAGTTCGTTCTTAAAATACAATAGTCTGAACCCTCAGTAGGCTGAAACCTCTCACATATTATTTACAAGCCGACTCTGCGAATGGAAACACTTAATGAGCCATTTCAAGTCCAAAGACCCTTGACTTTTAATTTAGTAATTGAATGTTATTGAAATTCAAATTCAACACGCAATTGTAAGTGCGTCTCAAACCATTGGCGGATCAAGAAGGGGGCGGGGTCAAGAGGGGCAGTTTATAATTATCATAATATGTAATTTGACGACTTTTTAAATGCGTGATGAGTGTCTATTTTCAAAATTTTGAATGGGGGCACCTGGGGGGCACAGACCTCGGCTAAGGGGAGGGGGGCACGTGGCCCCGTGCTCCCCGTTCCCCCCGTGCCCCCGGTACGGCACTGAGTTTAGATGTCAATGTAATGCGATAAACTCAAAGAAAACTTACCCTAAATCTTAGCTTTAAGTTCCAAAACACAAACCAAAAACAAATATTTCCTAAGAGAGGTGAAACTTGGGAAACTTTGAAGTTTGCTTTCCAAAGACGTATTTTCTGCGTTAATTCATATTTCGTTGGTGTATTTTTTTGACATTATAACATGTACAACGGTTGTTTTATGTTGCTGTTTAGCTTTAATTATTGTACTGCGTGTAATAACATGAGATCTTTTGAGGCTTGGTCTGGTAGCAATCATCAAACAGTCGTAAAAGTGTTTTATTGGACGAGGCTTAGCATATAACTTTTTTACAACAATAATTGCTTAAAAATGACTATGAAGCTACCGTTTCACCAAGTCTATCATATTTGTTTGGAATTTTCGTATATTTTCGTAACAAGAAAACATATGAATTAGTCCCTCCAGATGGTACCGAAAAATTAGCTGGCTCATGGACAAATATCCACACATCGTGGATATTTAAAGGGACAATATCGTCACGATCTGAACAGAATTTCAACAGGGCTTGGAATCGGTGTCCTAGCACGCGACTGAGGCGACGCCCCAAGTACCAGTCCATTCTGTGATCTATGTTTTTCTTCATATTTCTGTACCGATTTGAATGGGTATGATAGAGAAATGTTAAAGCATGATGCATTATGATACTACCAGTCCTATTCAAATAATGACGAGCTGAACCCAGCATTTTTCTTACGATGATTGGTTCAAATAAAATAAATGCATATACATATTTTTCATATTGTTAGATATTTATGAATTATTCATGCACACAACAGATGAGACTGGTGAAGGTGATCGTGGCTTCATCACTCGTGGGCATGATGTGTGTTACGGTGTTCTGGGTGGCCGCGTGAGTCTTGACTAAAGGCTAGGCGTATTACGGCGTCATTTTACGCTCCGTCTTCCAAATATACCTTGTTTATGTTCTGGAATACCTTGCTGGGTATATCATTGAGTATGAGGTGGGTTTCTACCTAAAACAGGGTTTTTATTTGGCCATTTTGTTTAGAACAGATAAATGTCATGCCCAGAAGCCGAAGGCCACGCCCGGGGCCAATAATCTAGAAGGGTCGACGGTTGGATGGAAAACTCAGGACGAATGACGAATTTTCGACGGCTGAATCATTCACACAATTTGGTTTGTGATTGGTTTTCTAAAAGCATGGAAGACAATCCTACTCAAACATCCCCCACCTACCTATATACACTCAACACAACAACAATAACAACAGCAGCAGCAGCAACAGCAACAACAACAACAACAACAGCAACGAGAAAATAAATAAATTAAAAATCTTACATATTTCAATTGGGAATGTCAGTCTGGGCATCTAGGGGTTCCGGGGGAGTCGGGATAGGTCCAGAGTCGTGTAGGGGTACTAGGTTAGCTAGGGGTCCTACTTATACCATCCCTCTCGTCGTTTCTAGAAATCACTGTCACTTTTAAACCTTACCCCCTCATCAGACACCACGTAAAGGCACAAATGCATTTGCTTATGGCTTCATGAAAACTAATACTAAGTATCATTGGCAGATCTGGTGAACCAGGGGGAAGATTAGCGGATAAAGGAGGCAGGCAAAGAGGACAAGTGTCCATTCATCACTTTGCAATAAATTTACCCTATACTTTATATATACTCATCAAACAAAGTTAAGGACCACTTTTTATTTTTAACATATTTTCTTTATAGCACATATTAAGGACCAGAAAATGCCTACATATGAATGTCCTGTATGACCTCCAAGACACAGTAATCGATTTCACATGTGGTTTGTTTCAATTGTTGGATAACTTCTTTCTAAACTTGTCACAACCTGAAAATGGGTGTTTTTGTTGTGTCAGCTGACCACATAAATTGGTACAAAAGTCCATGCAAGTGCTTTTCCTTGCATTTCCCACCAAGCTCAGGCAGTATTCTGACAAGAGAGATGCCTAGACGCCACTTGAGTGAAGTAGAGGTTGCACGAGCCATAGGGATGCTGGACGCTGGCTTCAGCCAGCGACGAGTAGCTGAGATGATGGGTGTGTCTCACAGTGTCATCAGTCGCGCTAACCAACGACACCGGGAGACAGGGCGATACTCAGAGAGACCCCGTACTGGCCGCCCATCAGCAACAACTGCGAGGAATGACCGCTACTTAGTGACTCTTTGTCGTCGCAACCGCTTCAGTAGTGCTCGCAGACTCAATCAACAATTCGCTGCTGCAACTGGGGTGACTGTTTCGAATCAAACCATCCGTAACCGACTTCACAGAGCCGACATGCATGCCAGGAGGCCACTGCAATGCATCCCATTAACCCTGCTCACAGAAGAATCCGTCTCAACTGGGCTCGTGACCATGTGGGATGGACCCAACAGCAATGGCGCCGTGTTCTGTTCTCAGATGAGAGCAGATTCAGCGCGGACCACAATGATGGACGTGTTAGAGTCTGGAGACAACAGGAGAGAGATTTGCAGATGCCTGTATCGCTGAACATGACCGCTATGGTGGAGGCAGCATCATGGTAAGTGGGCGGAATCAGCTACGGTCACCGCACTCGTCTCTACGTGGTCCCAAGGGGAGCAATTACAGGTGTGAGGTACAGAGATGAAATCGTGGAACCTTTTGTGGTTCCGTTTGCAGAAAACGCTGGGGAAAATTTCATTTTCATGGACGATAACGCCCGTCCCCACACAGCAAGGGTGGTGACACAGTACCTGGCGGATCATGGAATTGAGCGTATGGACTGGCCAGCGAAATCCCCGGACTTGAATCCGATAGAACATGTCTGGGACATGATGGGGAGGAGTATTGAAGCGCTTGAAGTGCAGCCAAATGGGTTGCAGCAGCTTGGTGTGGCCTTGGAGGCTGCATGGGATGCGATTGATGTCAGGGATGTTAATCATCTGATAAACTCAATGAGACAGCGGTGTCAGGCTGTTATTGCAGCTGGGGGAGGCCATACTCGCTACTGACATTGATGACAAGACATTCAGGCTAAAATTGTGAAAATTGTGAAAAAGTTGACACACCAAAAACACCCAATTTCAGGTTGTGACAAGTTTAGAAAGAAGTTATGCAACAATTGAAACAAACCACATGTGAAATCGATTACTGTGTCTTGGAGGTCATACAGGACATTCATATGTAGGCATTTTCTGGTCCTTAATATGTGCTATAAAGAAAATATGTTCCCTGGATCCATCCCTGCTTATAAAAGGTGTTTGTACTGTTTGGACTGTTAAAGATAATATTAGTTTGTCATCAAAAACAAATTTATTGATTTTCATATCTCTCGTTGACAAATGATTTATATAATATTCGGTAGTTTTATTGTCATTTTGTTTGAGCCAATAACCGTTACAAGCGCAACAATTAATAATACCGAACAAAAAGAGTAAGAGCTGAAACCTCTCATTATAATACGAGCCAACAGCGGGCAGAAAAACGTAATGAAACACTAAATTGGCCTGTCATCAAAAAGACAATTATACCCATATTAAAGAGACAATATCGTCAGGATCAAACAGGGCATGGAATTGGAGTACATGCTAGTTTAGATTAACTCATCAGTGACTGAAAATAATACACCACATAATAAAGTCATATTATCATTGCTGCTGCATAAATGAGCCAGTGATTTTCAGTCACATTTTTCATCTTAAACTAGATCACCGATTCAATGCCCTGTTGAAAGTCTGCTCTGATCGTGACGATACTGTCCCTTTAACAAAGAATGTTATTCATATTATAAATACTTCCTCAGTAATCGAGTCTTTAGTTTATGTTTCAATTAAAATATGTTAAGACGTCTGCAATAGTCAGCATGAGGTCGTGGGTTCGATTTCCACCCGAGTCGCCTATGAATTTTTTACAGACACTTGGAAAGCAATGAGTATGCAGTGTTATACACACGTCGGTGTAGGGCAAAATTAAATCAATGTTTAATATATTGTCTGGTAAGATTTCTAAAAAATGTTTGTATTATGACACGATTGAAACTCTTTTTGCCGAAAACAGTTCTTCTAACACCTGATTTGAATTATGCAATTCTTACTTGGGGTAAACCACTGAATTTTGTTAGGGTTTCTACAGAAACGAGCAGTTCGCATTGTAAACAAGGTTGGGTTCCGTGATTTTTTTTATTTTGAAAATCCTTTATTTGAAAATCTCAAACATTTAAAACTGAGAAACATCTATTATCTTAATTTGGGGGAAATTTAGGTTGAAATATATTCATAACTTACTGCTTGCTAGTTTTCAAGCTTGGTTTACATTAATTGCTTCTGTTCACTCCTATGAGACTCGTAGTTCATCAAATGGTAATATTTATGTTAATTTTAGTAAGACAACTCACTCAAAAAATAGCCTATTACAGAGTCTTTTTTGTACAGACTTAAGACAAGCTGTTTCCCCGACATCTTTTGGCCAAAAACTTAAAAGTAGTATTTTAGAATCTTATATGTATAGATAACCTGATTTTACATCCAGTCTAAGCTACATCCAGTCTTACTCCTGTTTTTGCTTGACTTGTCTTTGTCTTGTATATATCTCCTGTTAATTGTGTTTTGTTTGTGTTTGGGAAGAGTACAAAAGATTTGCTTCCTCATTTTCCTTACATGTTAATTTGTTTTCTTTAGTTGTTTATTTTGTTTATTTTGTGTTAATTAATTTACAGCTTATAGTTTTGTTGCATCTGTCTTAATATATGAATTGGAACAAATACTGTAAATTTATTTCTTAATGATGTTGGCATGAAATAAATGTTTCTAAATAATCATTTTCTGCTGATGATCCGGTGCTGATTGTTACATATCGCTTCATATTGAACACCAGTGTTTTCCCCAGCCTGCCAGCGCGGCAAGCGTCAGTCTGGGCACCGAGGAACCCCGGAGACCTCGCTCGGCTTCGCTGAAGCCGTTTACGTACACTGGCTACAGTCTCTGAAACTACCCCCTGTGGAAAATGTATTAAATTTGTTGATTTTGATATTCATCTTAATAATTTTGTTTTTGCATTAATAAATTAAATGTTAATTAATTTCTTGTTGAAATAAACGTTGATCTCATGTCATTAGAAAGACGCTTTTCTGCAAATTTATTTCTTGATCTGGTTCTGATGGCTGGCATACATGTAGTTAACAAAAATGTTCTTTATTTCAAATTGAACACCAGCGTTTCCTCACCCTGCCAGCGCGGCAAGAGCCAGTCCAGACACCGGGCTGGGAACACTGGAGGCCTCGCTCGAATATACTCACACGTGTATGCACGTGTATTTGTATAATTATAAAGGTGTTTATTTTCCGTTTATTGTGGACAAGGTAACGCATAAAACTAGACAAGTTTTTCTTTTTGAACAGACCTCAGAGCTGTTCTGAGTTTTCTTGACAACATTTTTTAGAGGTATGAGTGTAAATGACATGTTCATTAACACATTAAAAACGTGAAACGTAAGGATTTTTTATAGTAAAATGTTATAAATATGTAATTTGGCACTTATGAAGTAATAATTATGTAACTTCAGAATTAGCCTTACAAATATTCGTATTTCATACTTCTTAAGTCTCGTCGCGATCGGACGTTGTTAGTATTGGAAATAACACATGCCTATATTGATGATGTAATGATGACGCGTGTAAACGAAAATATGTCAGTATTCTGAAAATACAGACGAAGTTTACAAGTCAGGTTTAATTAAGTCTAATCTGAATGTTATATGAACAAAACAAACCAAACTTGAACCAAGACTAGTCTTTAATAGAATACTTATGTTGATAGCAGTAATCCCTTGAACCTCCACCAGTGGACTTGCAGAGAGTAGGATATTGACGCTTGAGCAAGACTACTCTTTGGTATTCGATATTGCCTGTATAACACAATACAGACACCAACAGAATAATGTACATGTATTTATACATATTTATACGTGTATATATTCTGTTTTTCTATTGAAAATTGTGTGAAATTGTATCTTTTATCACAGTAACCTGTTCACAAAACATGGCCCTGAGAATTACAATATAATTCAAAAGATTAAATTAAAGTGATCAATATGTTCATGAAAATAATTAAGTACATTGGCAGATCGGGGAACTATATAAAGGGGGAAGTTATAGCGGATAAAGGAGGCAGGCAAAGAGGACAAGTGTCCATTCTGCTTATAAAGGTCCCTGTACTGTTTGGACTGTTAAAGATAATATTGGTCTGTCATCAAAAAGAACTCAAACCTCTCTATATATTATTTATAAGCCGACTGCCGAAACACTAAATTGATCTGTCATAAAAAATTCAAATTTATTGATTTCATATCTCTAAGGTTGACAAATGATTATATTTGGTAGTTTTATTGTCATTTTGTGTGAGATAATAACCTCAATAGTCTGTTCTCAGTAAGAGCTGAATTCTCTCATATATTATTTTACAAGCCGACTGTGGGTGGAAACACTTAATGAGCCATTTCAAGTTCAGGACTTTGACTTTTAATTCAGTAATTGAATGTTATTGAAATTCAAATTCAACACGCGATTGCAATTGCGTCTTAAACCATTAGCGGATTGAAAGGGGCGGGGTCAAGGGGCATTTATATAATTTAACGAGTTTGTAAAATGCGTTTCCCACTTTTATGACAGCGTGCCCTTTCTGCCGTGCTACAAACGACTGGGGCAGGATTCGAACCACGACCTCCTGCACTGAAAGCACTGAGCAAAGTGCTTCATCCATACGTCAGTGTAAATGTAAAATCAAATTATCACCCAATGTAAGAGTTAAAACTTGTAGCTTGATAAGTAAGACTAATTGCGGTGACACCATGTGGAATCTCAATTGAGTAGTAATTAGTTCTGAAAAGAACTGGGGTACAACTCGACGTTTCGATCAGTATGCTCTGATCTCGTCCTCAGGGAAGGATTAATTAATATACGCTAATTAATATACGCTATGGTATTCTAGCCGGCCAATCGTCATCGGACAAGCTCGGTGGTTAAGATGTTAAGACGTCACATACACTCGGAAAGCATTGAGAATACAGAGAGTTAATGAGCTAGGGATTGAAAACTAATTTGCTGGTACTATCTGGAGGGACTAAATCTGTCATATGTTTTCTGCTTGCAAAACATCTATTAATTACAAAAGCTATGACAGCCCTACTGAAACGGTAGCTTATTGTTAGTTTTCAAACGATTGTCGCTGTTTCATTTGAAAAAAAGTTTAACCTCGTTCAGTAAACCACTCATACGACTGTTTAATGATGGCTATAACGGAAGCAGACTAAAAAGGTTCCGCTTTTCACTGCAGTAAAATAATTAAACTAAATGGCTTATATCAAACAGCCGTTGTACATCATGGTGTGTATCATTTCAACAAAAGAACTAACGACCGGAGTAGTCATCAATGAAGCATTGGACATTTTTCTCTTTAAATTCTGTTTGTGAGGTACATATTTCCAGTTTTTATAATATAAACTTGTTTTAATGGATTAAATGATGATATTTTAGCGTTTTTGATACATAACGCCTTATTTAGGACCGTATTTTGTAACCCCTAAATATTGTTTTGAAGTTTTGTATGCAAAGAATTATTAATTTCCTCAAATTTAAACAAAAATTTGATTAATTCAAAAGGGAATAGACTTGGAAGATATCTATATAAATTTTCAAAAATTGAATGGAGAATAAACAATGTGTCCAAAGTATTCATTTACCTCAGAATGAACATCTGGGTGTGCCACCCGCTCCTTCTTGTATGTACCGCCTGCACCGTCCTGAATTCTCTCTAAGACAACAGATTACTATTTCCTTTTGTTTTATGATGATCAAACCATTGGTGGATGGCGGGGGGGGGGGAGGGGGAGGGGGACGTGTTCCTTTATATCATCATACATATTATTTTACCATTCATTATTTAGCGTCCCCCCATTCTTGAGTCTCAAACCATTGGTAGATGAGGGTGAGGAGGGACGTGTCCTTTATATCATCATACAGTTATTTTCTCATTCATTATTTAGACGTCCCTCCCGTTTCTTGAGTCTCAAACCATTGATGAGGGGACGTCCCCTTTATATCATTATCATACATATTTATTTTTACCATTCATTATTTAGGCATCCCCCGTTTCTTGCAGTGTACCCTTCCGTTTGCCGTATTCAATTTCTTTCGTTACCCATTGTCCATCAAAGCTATTGTACACTATTGTTGATCTTAAATGAAAAAGAACTAAGTTTGATTAGAGTTTTATATAAAAGCTTGATGTAAAAATATTATTAGTCAAAAAGATGCTGATTGTCAAAAGAACCTTGAACTATTCATTTTTGAAGAACTACTCCATTTAGTTACATCAGTCTCAGGAAATTGTTATTGTGGAGACTGTTTGAGGTAAAAGCTTAACAGGTTAAACAAGTCTCTAGGTTTCTGAGTGCTCCGCACGCGTCATCTCAAGACATGCGCGCGTCGGCATTTTTACAATGTTGACTGGATCCAAGGATCGAATTGGATTTCTGCCGTGATGTGTTAAACGACTTTTTCACATAGGGGTATACAACGTTTTGCCCGATTTGTAGAGGTCTCTGAAGCCATACTTTGTATGGGAAGTATGGTCTGGTTCCAATAACCGCATAGGCATGTATTTCACTGGTTGGAAAATAATTAATTTAAAAAAAAAAATTACTTTTCCAAGGAAAACTTTATTTCAAAAATCTTTGAAATAACAGCATATATCTACAATATGTATACAAGATTAAAAGAATTATAGAGAAATACATTCCAAACACCTTAACAGTAGGGTAAGTTAAAACATGTATAGCCAAGAGCGTAGGATTTTAACTAAGGAGTGCCAAATCAAGCCAAGTTGCTACTGTGTCGGAAGCTGGATGCTCCAAGTCCCTTCCAAAAGTTAGCAACAAGGCATGGGACGAGGAAAAACCGTACACATTCAAATAAAACTTAATACGGAGGTGTTACACATACGGCGGGCGCACGGCAGAAAGTAATTAAAAGGGAATTATGACAATTTTTAAAGCAAAGCCAAAATTCACGCAAAATCAAATATAATTCAGCAAAATTTAATTAATCATCTGTAATTTAATCAACGGAAAAGCAAATGAGGAAAGTGTTTTCAGTTGAAATAGCAACTTAAACTTAAGCATGCAAAATAACAAAGCATAATACAGGCAATGCAAATGAATTACATAGATCGTGAGGCAAACAATAACATACAACAACATTAATCAACAATGCCAGCAAAATAATAAGGTTACAGGCAAATCATATAAGGCAACTTATAAATCATAGATTCGGCCGAAATACATGTACCTTGAAAATATAAGGAACCTGCAGGAAAATTCGCCCTCGCCCAGCCAATGCCCATAAGAAATACAGCGCGAGCCGTCGGGCCAAGCAGAATCTCCACACTGCACCGGATCAGCCAAAGAGCACAGGTAGAGTGTTGAACCACCAGTGAATTCAGCACAGCAATGGCCACGACAATCTAAGAGTCCATCAGCAATGCCGTCAGCCTCGATGCCACGATCCAGCGATGAGGAAGCAGGTAGGTGGACGACGATCCAGCGATATGAGGTGGCGACGGATGATGCTGCCCAAAGGTGCGCTGTCAACTGTGAAAGAGCCACAATAACGATGTGTGCATGGGCGCTGACCGAGGCGCAACTCATAGCCGGTCAGGCCCATATATAGGGTGTATTTGACCATGCGTCGCCACTAATCCAACATTCAAAAATTCCAAACAATTCTAGTGCGGGGAGACATACTCCAGCGAATTAAAGAATTAAATGGGTTCTGTAACAGAGGGGAAAGGGGTTTGAGGGTAGGGGAGAAACACAGGAGGAATGGGGCCCACTGGCGTCTGGATGTGGACATATCGTGTCCACTGCCAATGGAGTCCCAGTGAGGAATGTCAAATCAAGCCACCTGGGTGGGCGGTGATAAAAAACACCACGTCCCGCCTGGAGGCAGCGACCTACCACAGCACCGGTGACCTGGGGGAGGGAAGGAAAGGGAAGGGAAAATAAAACTAAAATATACCAATTAACCGATTAAACTAATTTTAGGATGATTAAAGAATACGATAATAAACCAGAAAGTCCAAAATTAAAGAGGGAGGGAAAGGGGAGTTTGGGTAGGGGGTAGGGAGGAGGAATGGGGCCCACTGGCGTCTGGATGTGGACACTGCCAGTAAGGGCCGAGTGGGAAAATCAGAAAGCCACTGGGGTGGGCGGTGATAAAAAAAACTACCACGTCCCGCCACTGGCAGAGGCGGAAGCGACCACCCACGCACCGGTGACCTGGGGAGGGGAAGGAAGGAAGGAGAAACAAATTATACCGATTCAATTAAACTAATTTTAGAATGATTCCTTATCAACCATGTCAGCTTTTTGTTAATGTTGTAAATAAAAAAGAGTATCATTGATGGACCATTTATTGAGAAAATCGTTGAGAAGAAATTGTTGAAGTTGAAGTTATGAGAAGGAGGTACCAGGGTGATTTTATTTTTTGAGACAGTGTTGCCAAATAAAGGGAGGGATCGGAGAAATTACATGTGCAGTATAGCCAGTCAATTACCATATTTTGAGACTGATGATGAGATAGTTGGCCAGGCGGACGGCCTCCTTTGCTCCGACTCCCGGCGTGGGGATCAGAGCCCAGTATAAGTCGAAGTGGAGATCCAGATCCAGTGTAATAGTCGAGAGAGCAGGTTTGTAGAAGTTTCTCACGGCAGGGCGGGATAGACTGGACAGAAGGGATGAAGAAGAGATGCTGGGACGGTACCTCCCTCGCCGCACCTACCCTAAGTACGGAGAGATGGCAGGATTCAGATGATGTAGAACTGTAGAGAAGGAAGAACGTTGTGAAGAAGCTTGTATTGAATGTGTCCCTTCTTTCTTTGAAGTGGAAATTGGTAACACACTTCCAGAAGGAATTTTGTGGGTTGACGGAAGAACACCGAGGGCGATGCCAGTCGGTTTCAGGTGTTGGAGAGCTGTTGTTGTTGCTGGTTGAAGTGCGTGTACAGATATTTGGAAGTAGCAGTGAGAGCATCAGTATCTTTGGTCATAGGGTGACAGAGTCCAGGAGGCAGAGAGGTCGAGGAGGCAGAGGTCGTGAAGCGAAGATGTTCCAAGATGGTGCAGGGTCGTGAAGAAAGCCAGAAAGAGGTCGAAGAGCGATGGGAAAGATGAGATGATCACGTGGTGCAGGCGAGAGAGGTTTTGTCAGAAGAACTCTCGAAGAGAGGGAGGACGGATGTTTGAAGTTGAGTGGCTGAAGATCGGGAGGCTTGTATCCGGAGAGCGCCAGTGGTAGATTGTAGGAGATGTTTGACGCAGTTTCCTGATCCCGCCAGCCAGAGTCGGGTTTGGAAGGTCGTACCGCCCCATGGCAGGTCCCCTGCTAAAAATTGGGAGGGATAATTGGCAGATTGCCGACATGGTTGATTGAATCTGGCGGGTGTGTCACAATTCGAGCTCAAGGGTGTTCCAAGCACGCCAGGACCTCACTGTAAAAGCAGGGTGAGATCTAGTGCGAAAGTTTGTTTCGATGTCAAGTGAGGAAGATTTGATAGTCAAAGAATTTATTTTCTTGTATCAGTGGAGATTGTAGGAGACTAGATAAAAGGAGGAATGGGAATCGGATTGGAGATAACGTTGGACGAGGTTGAATTTAGAAGTGAAAGGAGCTGCGTGCTTGGAGAGAGACTAGACCTAGCCCACCTTTATTAGGATGTTGGAATAAGTGTGTGTCTGTAGTGGTGGGTAGTATCGTCTGCTGGACCAGACAGAAGTCGACAGTAGTATATGTGCGCGATACGAACATGCATGAGGCGGTGCAGTCCTGCAGTTTGTCTGCAGTTTGTCTGCAGTTTGAGGAGTTTGTCTGCAGTTGTGTGCAGTGGTGGGATGTATGATTTGTAATGGCACCAATCATTCCTCCATCTGCATGACAAACGGCAGACAAAAATACTATCTGAACTGAGGAGTTTTTAAACTGAGGGAGTTGTCTGCAGTTTGTCTGCAGTTTGAGAGGAATTTGCACATTGTGGAGGAGGATTGCCATACATTTTTTTCTTTTTGATGGCCCAAATTTCAATTTAAAAAAAAAAATTTGTATGACGTCATTTTGGCCAAGTAAAAAAGAATTGTGTTACCACTCCTCCTCCACAAACTGCCCCTAACCTCACTCAGGCTGCAGAGACAGAACTGCTGATACAACTCGAAGTTTAAACTCCTCAACTGTAGATGAAATTATTGCCGTTTGTCTGCAGTGGAGGAAGTGTGATGGTGCCGATTAACTACTACATCACCACTGCACACAACTGCGCAGACAACTTCAAACTGCAGACAAACTGCACTCAACGCCTCAATGTTGGTCGTAACTACGGGACACATCGATTGAATTTTTTTTATGACGTCATGTCCAGTTTTTGTTTCATCAGACGACAACGATCGAACAACAATGACTTACCGTTGATTGATTGAATTTTTTTTATGACGCGTCATCATGACGTCGCGTCGTTCTGAACTGACGGTATCACTCAAAGTAAGTAAAATTATGCCATTATTCATGTGATGCCTGGCTCTCGATGCTATACCGGGCCTACTAATAATAATAACGTTCAATTTTAATTGCAACCACATTTCATTTCAAAGTGAAAACTTATTGCATGAATTCGTTATTTATGCGAAAAATTGCAAGAAATTGTATTTATAGCAAACTATTACCGTTTTAGTATATTTGTGTCAATAGAATTTAAAGGTGGAGGTGCAGTTTGTGTAGTAGGAAGGGAGTAGTTAGTGCAAGCAGCATGCATATTGATGATTTCAGCAGTTGAGACAGTCGTTTCAGATCACCTCTCTTCATCTCCATACACTGACTGGAGCTTGAGCAACACTCCTGTAAGTTAGCTACATGCTTCACCAGTATGGCCAGCCACTATCATGCATTTCCTATCAATACGTGAAGATAATCGTGAAATTAAGATTATCGAAGCAGGAAGCATATATGAGAATAAATGCTCATCCTGAATTAAGAGAATGAGAATGTATTCCCAAAAATTTTACGCTTGCACGTTGAGGTTATTTCTCAGATGGAAGCTTTTTGCCGCACTGGTAACAAGCATGGGGTTTGACAGCAGAAATAACATTCATGTTGAATCTCTGATGCTTAATCTCCACGATTGAGCAAGGAAACGGAAGAAATAGTTTATATATGGGTCTCTAACTACTCATTTCTTTCGCTGCTCATTTGATGATCGCTCATTTGCTGCTCATTTTCGCTGCTCGATTGCTGCTGCTGCTCTTTGCTGCTCATTTCGCTGCTCATTTGCGATACCGCTTTGCGATACCCTTTCGTGTTTTGTATTTCAGTGAAAGAGCAAATGGAGCAGCGAAAAGAGCTAAATAACTGCAACAAATGAGCGCAACAAAATATTTTACAAATGAAGCAGAAAATGAGGCAAAAATGAACGGCAGAATGAACAGGGAAATGATGAGCAGCGGAAATGAGCAAATGGTGACAACAAAATGAGCAGCGAAATGAGCAAATGAGCGGCGAAATGAGCAAATGAGCACAAATGAGCAGCGAAATGAGCAAATGAGCAAATGAGCAGCCAGAGGTGGTGACGAATGAGCAGCAAAATTAGCAAGCAGGAAATGAGCAAATGAGCAGCGAAATGAGCAGCAAGATAGACGGCATGAAGACGGAACCAGAATGAGCAGCGAAATGGTGGTTATAGACCTATATGAAACTATTTCTTCATTTCTTGTCAAGTCGAAGTGCTTTCGAAGCATTAAAGGCCAACGTTAATCTGTAATCAAGCTGCTGTGGACCAGTGGCAAAAACTTCGGACGGAGGTATAACCTGCAGGCATGCAGAAAGGTATAATGAAGAGAATACAAAATGGATGGAAGTTGACGTGATTCACTGAAATTAAAACTATCCCAATCTGACAATTTTGACGTCGATAATTCTGAACCCGATTTTTAAAAGCGTGGGTAGATTGGTTTGTAGATTTGAAGATACAGTTTGAATGACGGTATCCTCCAAAGTAAGGTAAAAGTGTGCCGTATTATTCGTAGCGATGCACAATGTCCTGGATGCTATACAGGCTACTAATAATAACGTTCAAGTGCAGTTTGAAACTTTCACATTTCATTTCAAAGTGAAAACTATTGCATGAATTCGTTATTTATGGAAAAATTGCAAGAAATTGTATTTATAGCAAACTATTACCGTTTTTTTATATTTGTCAATAGAAATGGTTAAAGATTGTGGTGTGGTTTGCGGTTTGTGGTGGGAGAATGTAGTGCAAGCGCAAGCACGTGGCGTACATATTCATTGATTTCAACGAAGTTGGGACAGTCGTTTCTCCACATCACCTCTCTTCATTCACATACACTGACTGGACTGAGCAACACTCCTGTAAGTTAGCTACATCTTCTACCAGTATGGGCCCACTATCTGTGCATTTTATCAGTACGTGAGGAGATAATCGTGAAATTAAGATTATCGAAGCAGAGCGTATGAGAATAAATGCTCATCCTGAATGAAGAATATGGGGAATGTATTCCAAAAATTTGCCGTTGAGGGTTATTTCTCAGATGGAGGCTTTGCCGCACTCAGTATGAAAGCATGAGGGTTTGACAGCAAATAACTTCATGTTGAATCTTGATGCTTAATCTCCGATTGACAAGAAACGGAAGAAATATTTATATATAGGTCCCTTTACTCATTTCACTGCTCATTTGCTGATTTTCGCGCACTCATTTTACTCATTTTAGCTGCTCATTTGCTCATTTTGGCTGCTCATTTGCGCTCGTTTGCGTATATAGATGCTGCTTTCGTGTTTGTGTTTCGATTGAAAAAAGGCGAATGAACGTGGGGCGTCAACAAATGAGGCAACAGATGATGCTGGTGAGCGGCAGATGAGCGGAGAATGAACGACAAAAATGAACGGCGAATGAACTGAGAATGGACGGCCAGGAATGGGCAAATGGGCGACCAAGATACGGCAGCAGAGATGAACCAGGTAGACGTGAGAATGAGCAGGAAATGAGCCAAATGAACGGCGAGAATGAGGACAGATGAGCAAATGGACGTGAGATGAACAGGCCAGACGGCCAAAATTGGCAGCAGAATGGTGGGCGAACCCGGCGAGAATGGGCGGCAAATAGACATGAGGCGGGCAGATGAGCGCTGAAATGGGCGGATTATAGACCTGTATATAAACTATTTCTTTGGGCCTAATCAATCGGAAGATTTAACATCAATTCAACGTGAATGTTATTTCTGCTGTCAGCACCATGTAATCACCAATGTGGGCTTGGACGGAGGAATGTAACCTTACGGGGCATGCAAGAAGATGTACGCAATGGAGAAATCTGAAATGATGGAAGTTGACGATGATTCTGAAAACAAGCTATCCCAATCAACAATTCAGCGTGATAAATTCTGAACCCGATTTTAAAAAGCGTAATTTGAAGATTCGAAGAGTAAACTTGTGAAACTGGATCTCGCAGGATGAGAGACGAAGATTTCGAGGAAGATGAAGTTCGGAATCCGTATGCAGGTGGAATATGACAGATCATCGGGAAGAGGATGAGTCTAGTTCTGAACCGGAAGACAATGCCACTTTTTCGAGACTGGTTGGAAAGGGCTAAAGGGGCTACTGAAGAGATGTGGTGTGAAAAATATGAAGAGAAGTACGTCAGCTTGAGGGTATGGTGAAGATCGACCGAGGGAAGAAGCCAATAGGAAAACCCTTTGAACGATCAAGCGAATCTCTTTCAACAAATACAAGGATTTTTGTCAAGTTACCTACATCTGAAAGATAATGGCACTCATCAGGATATTGCGGAAGATCTCAGAAAAAAAGTAAATAAAAGACATGGAAGTAAACAAAGGCTCTGAACGGAAGTAATGCCTAAGCTCCATACCAAATTTGACAGACTTCTTCAGCTATAGTGAGGATGAAGAGACGAGGGAAGAGAACGAGGAAGAACGAGAAGATTGATGATGAAAGACCGGATGACAAGAAAGACTATTGTAATTTAAAAAAAAAAAAACATCTATAATATTTGTTTTTTGGTAGAAACAAAATCTATAAAATAGGCACTCTGTTAGTCCACGGTAATCCTTTATGGTTATTTTACACTATTACATTACATCAAGGGCAGTGACAACTGTTTCAAGAAAATAAATTGCCTCTGCATGGGTTTCTAAACTACAGTTGTTTCTATTCATCTTTAAATAGACAGTGTATTGTGGACTACAGGCCTGACACGTTTCTAAAGCAGGCCGTTGTTTCATGTAAGATAGACAACTGTATTATGAGCCCTAATATCCGACTTCATTTACGGTTTCGTTGACAGTACATAACGAAATTCCAAGTTCCTAAGGCAGTTCATTGAAGCGGAAATATATCCAAAACACTTCGTCCCATATTACTCCATTATGAACGAGTGAGATGTGTAAATCTATCGTGTTACGATTTATTGCAAGGAGTGTAGACTGTAATCCCTGTAAAATTCAGTGTGAGTTGTTTCTTTTCACAATTCTGTTATATCTCCTTATAATTCACTTGACTATCTATTGATTACTCCTAGTCCTGTACATCCTCATCATTTCCTCTACAAAATCACCATATAACGTGTACAAAATTGATAAGCTAAGTCCAATAGATATTTGATCTATATTGTTTTTATATAGGAGTTCTTGTTTAATGTGTATTTTCTTGG
Organism: Zoroaster sp. YZ-2022; assembly: GCA_029582265.1. Taxonomy (NCBI): domain Eukaryota; kingdom Metazoa; phylum Echinodermata; class Asteroidea; order Forcipulatida; family Zoroasteridae; genus Zoroaster; species Zoroaster sp. YZ-2022. The sequence goes on along the minus strand of CM055824.1, from coordinate 36,916,165 downwards.
TAATTATTAAACTTTGAGTTTTAATAATTTTGAGTTTTCTTTTTTTATATAGTGATTTTGGATCAGTAATCATTCGACTGTTACATTAATTAAAATAAATAAATAAAAAATAAAAATTATTCAGAGTTGAATATGTTCTTTTGTGTTTTGCTGCGCTTTGCTCTCCACTCCTCCACCACACAAACTGCACATCTCGCGCGCACGCGCGCTTGCCTTGCTGAAACACACCAGTCGCTTATGCGCTGATGACGTCTGTCGCTCAGACGTGTCTCAACTTGCCTGGAAATCATCAATATGCATGCTGCACAGCACTTTGACTCCCTCCACCACTGAAACTGCACACCTCCACCTTTAAATTCATTGACAAATATATAAAACGGTGACCAGTTTGCTATAAATACAATTTCTTGCAATTTTCCATAAATAACGAATTGCACTGTAGGTTTCACTTTGGAAATGGAAATGTGAAAGTTTACCGAATTAAAATTGAACGTGTTATTATTAGGTAGGGCCCGGTATGGCATCAGGACGACATGCATCACATGAATAATGGCATAATTTTACTTACTTTGAGTGATACCGTAAACCTAAAACTGACATGACGATCATGTTGACGTCATAAAAAATCAATCCAATCAACGGTAAGTCACTGTTGTCTGACAAGTCGTTGTATGTCTGATGAACAAAACTGACATGACGTCATAAAAAATTTAATCATGTGTGCTGTATTACGACCAACATTGAGGCGGTGCAGATCTTTGCAGTTTGTCTGCGGTTTGTCTGCAGTTTGAGGAGTTTGTCTGCATTGTGTGTGCAGTGGTGGGATGTGTATTTGTAATGGCTACCACGTTATCCTCCACTGCAGACAAACGGCAGACAAAAATACTACGGATTTGAGGAGTTTTCAAACCGAGGAGTTTATCTGCAGTTTGTCTGCAGTTTGGAGGAGGAGAGGGTGCAATTTGTTTAATGGAAGAGTAGTAACACCCACAATTTATTTTACTTAGCCAAAATGACGTCATAAAAAATAAAAAAATAAAATAAAAAAAATGAAATTTGTGCATCAAAAAAAAACATATGGCAATCCTCCTCCACAATCGTTTAATTCACTCCTCAAACTGCAGACAAACTCCTCAGTTTAAAACTCCTCAAACTGCAGTATTTTGTCTACCGTTTGTTCTGCAGTGGAAGGAATGAGTGTCATCCTGTAAACTATACATCCCACCACACCACAACTGCAGACAAACTCCTCAAACAGCAGACAAACTGCTAGACAAACTGCGAACTGCACTGCCTCAATGTTGGTAATTAAATACAGCACATACTTCTGTCGACTAACATTTCTTGAGTTCAGCAACCACATTGGAGGAAGACTGTATGAGACAGATATGCAGTGAAAAGATTTTTGGATGCGGCGAGTTGGTTCGCGATGGAGAATTTTCCTTTAAGAGACAGTGTAGAAGAGAGAGGTTTCCAAATTGGCGAGTTTTTGAGAGTTTGTTTTAGAGAGCAGACCAGTTTTGTTGAGTGTACGTGTTGTGTTTCCAAGTGAACTCCAAGAAATTGCAACCTAAGTTTATTGGCTAAAAGCCAGGGGGACGCGTCAGTGTCATCCAGTCCAACGTCCAGCCGCAGAGTCCCTTATGATTTTGAAGGTTGGAGGGAAGCAGCAGAGGATCTGTGGAAATAAGTCATACACCCTTTTCGAGTATTTTAAAGCCATGGTCGGAGGCTGATAAAAACGGTAACATCGTCTGCATAAGCAGAGACCGAGCAGTAAGTATCCGTGTCTGGTAGAAGAAAACTATGACCAGAAAGGAGCTTTTCAGAAGGGCATTCAAGAAAGGCTCAATGGCTGTGGTACGGTAACTGAGTGGAAACAACCTTGAATACAATGGGGCAGAAAAGGATTGCAGTTAGTGGTCCGCAAACATGGAGCTCTCCAGCGCCACTGTACAAAAGATTAATGTAGGAAAGGAACATCCCCAAAGCCATGGGCTCTCTTCACATTTAATAGGTAGCCGTGGTCCAACGTTGTCAAGCTTTCCTCTCTGATCAAGGTTGACCACGGCTAGCTGTAGATCTTAAAAATTACAGCTTCTTCACATGTCACGAATGAGATTAAGATTATTGTAAATGGTACGCTTGGGGGTACAATAAGTTGATCCACTCCCGGGCGATCGAGTCAATGCACTGTTTAAGCCTGTTGGCAAGCAACAGCAAAGATTTTTATAATCAGTATTCAACAAAATACAGGGCGCCAATTGGGAAATGTTAGAAAGATCGCCCTTTTTGGGGATGAGGTTATAACAGCTTTGTGAAAGAGCGAGGAGGGTATCAGGTGAATGGAGGGTGAAAACTTCTAAGAGATCGGACTTAAACAGGGACCAGAAGGGAGAAAGAATTCAGAAGTTGAGTCCATCGAGGCCGGGGTTTTGTTTTGCCATGTTGTGACAACAGCATTCTAATTCGTCCGGACACAAAAAAGAACATCGAGGTCATCTATCCGAACTATCAAGTTAGATAAATCACTGACAAAGAACTCAAGGGCGCTCTCGTCAGTTAAGGACACTAACATAAAGATCTTCGTAGAAAGGATATGACATATTTTTGATTTCCTCCAGGATTATCGGTGATACATCCGAGGACTTGGCCGGACTCTAGACATGGTTTTTAGATTACGAGTTATTTTTGTCGAGGATTGAAAAGTAGGGAGGAGCTAGTGTCCACTTCCATTGAATAGCATGTTGGAAACCTTGAGATCTGACAGGGATCGCCTCGAGCCTCATGTTTTAAGATGTGAATATTCAATTCTTTACGTTGTTTATCGAGTAGAACTTTAGTTTCTGGAGATGTCTGGCAGACTGGAAACGCTCGATATTAGATTTATGTTTTGGAGAAAATTTTCCGTTTTCTTTTTGGCGACTCGAGAAGGTAGCTTATCGTTGAGTGTTTTTGTTGGGTTTTACCAAAGGGTCACCATTTTCCAAAAAATTGG
>CM055824.1:36853788-36912667 GCA_029582265.1 Zoroaster sp. YZ-2022 | reverse complement strand
TTTTTAAATTTTAATTTACTTCCAGTTTGGACAGGAAGTAAGGTCAAATAGGTCACCTTGTTGTAAATACTTTGACAATTAACAATCTGTACAATGGTACAAAATGTCAATTTACCTCCTGTGGTTGTTGAGATATGATTTTTAAATAATAAACTTTCACTTCCGGTTTGGACAGGAAGTAAGGTCAGAATCAGGGTATAAATATTTTTTGACAATTAACGATCTGTACAATGGTACAACAATTTTAATTTACTTCTTGTGGTTGTTGAGATATGATTTTTCAATATTAAACTTTGACTTCCGGTTTGGACAGGAAGTAAGGTCAAATCTAGGGCACCTTTTTGTAAATATTTTTGACAATTAACGACCTGTACAATGGTTTAAAAATTGTGAATTTACCTCTTGTGGTTGTTGAGATATGATTTTTTAAATATTAAACTTTGACTTCCGGTTTGGACAAGAAGTAAGGTCAAGTGGGGTCATGTTTTGTAAATATTTTTGACAATTAACAATCTGTACAATGGTGCAAAAATGTTAATTTACCTCTTGTGGTTGTTGAGATATGATTTTTTTAAATATTAAACTTTGACTTCCGGTTTGGACAGGAAGTAAGGTCAAATTGGGGTCACCTTTTTCTAAATATTATTTGACAATTAACGATCTGTACAATAGTGAAAGAATTGTGAATTTCTCTCTTGTGGTTGTTGAGATATGATTTTTTTAAATTCCGGTTTGGACAGGAAGTAAAGGTCAAATTGGGGTCACCTTTTTGAAAATATTTTTTGACAATTAACGATCTGTACAATGGTGAAAGAATTGTGAATTTATCTCTTGTGGTTTGTTGAGATAGATTTTTTAAAATGTTAAACTTTGACTTCCGGTTTGGACAGGAAGTGAAGGTCAAGTGGGGTCATGTTTTTGTCAATATTTTTCGACAATTAACAATCTATACAATAGTGCAAAAAATTTCCATTTACCTGTTGTGGTTGTTGAGATATGATTTTTTTAAATATTAAACTTTGACTTCCGGTTTGGACAGGAAGTAAGGTCAAATCGGGGTCACTCACAACTCGAGTTTCATCTACTTGTTATAAGTTCTAAGTACATGCCAAGTTTCAAGTTCGTGTGAAGTTTGCAAGTATGTGTTTTTTTGCGGACAGTCACGGGGGAGAAGAAGAAGAAGAAGAAGTAAAAAAAAACGATGTCATTCTAATTAATTAAACTGAAACACTATTATCTTAAGCGCAGCTAGTGGTCTAGTGGATAAGAGTCTTGACTTGTAAGTAGGAAGTCATAAGTTCGAGCCCAGGATGTCATCGGTTTGAGTTTAGTTTTTTAATTTTTATTCTGACTGATGTCATTCTAATGTTTATGTCTAAGGTTTATAAATAAACTCAAACACAAATATTCTAATGACAGAAATTGGTCCAGTGGATAACACTCTTGGCTTATAAGTAGGAGGTCCTGAGTTCAATGCCAGTGCTTTTTATTTTTATTCTGACTTAGCATTAATTAAACTCAAACGCCATTATCTTAAGCGCAGCTAGTGGTCTAGTGGATAAGACTCTTGACTTGTAAGTAGGAGGTCATAAGTTCGAGCCCAGGATGTCTTGGTTGAGTATAGTGTTTTTATTTTAATTCTGACTGATGTCATTCTAATGTTTATGTCTGAGGTTTATAAATAAACTCAAACACAATAACAGTAATTATTTGCTTACTTAATGATAAAAACACGAGATTAAGAAAGAGTCTATAATGTTTGGTACAACACATAATGATGACACTACTGTTAACACAGTAAATAATAAAAGAGGTATATAATTAAACTCAAATGCAACTAATTTAAGCACAGCAAGTGGTCCGGTAGATAACACTTTTGACTTGTAAGTAGGAGGTCCTAAGTACAAGCCTAGTGTTGTTTATTTTTATTCTGATTGATATCATTCTAAGGTTTATATCTAAGGTTTATAATTAAACAGCAAATGGTCTAGCGGATACTAATGTTGACATGTAGGTTCAAACCCAGTGTAAGTGTTGTTTTTTACTCGGACTGTTATTATTCTAATGTTTATAATTGTTGTGATTTTTAATTTTGTTTTGTCAAGATCTGAGAAACTTGTCCGCAGGGGCGCAAGGGAGTTCTTCAGCGCCCTCCGAATCATCGTTGATTTCTTCCTAAATTTTCCTTCTAGAGTTTCTCCGCTTTCTCGCCTACAACGTTTTAGGTCTGCTCCTCGTTGCGTTGGCCTGCTCACGACGTTCGGAGATTACTTGTTCAAGCCTGTCCTGGCTGCCTTGTTCAACAGTGTATTACAGCCGCTGGCCGTGTTTTTTATTTACAACCTGGGATTGGCGCTGAGGACAATTTTCAAACCTTTCATTGACATCTTAGGCGGATTGTTTACACAGGTTGCAATGCTCTTGAGAGCATTCAGGCTAGTTGAGATAAACTGGAGGGCGAGGCCAATAAGGGACAGCCACAGGGGTTTGGAGGAAGTTTAAAGAGTACATTCAAAAATAATTATTATATGTAAAAGGCTGATTCAATATTTTTTAAACATTCTTACACAGGAGTACAATTTTTATTTCCTTTATGTGTAAAAGTTTTCCTTAGTTTATTTTAAATTGATCTACTCATTTCAGAGAAATCTTTTAGTTCATACTTTGCCACACAAGTTTATAGAGGTTAGCATTCTCTCCCAAAGGACACTATTCCAAGTTTAGTTTGATTGTATCATACATTTGTGTGAATTTTTGTAAATTATTTAATTACATTTTTATTAAATGCATTATTTCCTCTGAATCATACAGTTATTTTTCTCACCTGTCTTAAATATGCACTACCATCGTGTTTTCCACGTCACACTTCGAGGCTTGTGCATTAGCTAACAACCAAGGTCAAAGTTGAACATCGGGGAAAATATGGCAGCCGCACGGCCAGATATGGCGTAATTTAATGTGATTGATCATTTTGACCTTTGCTGTATTTTTTGTCATGAAATAAAAGCATCAAATACAATTTGCAAAAAACAATATATAATTCGTCACCGTTTTCAGGAAGCGCCACATATCTCAAATGGCGTGATTGAGATTTACATTTTATACTGTGCTTAGCTTAAAACTGCAAATCTGCAATATGGTTTGCAGTTTAAAACCCCTTACATAATTCTGTACAAGTTTAACCTTTCCATTGACTAACTAATTTATTTAAAAATTTTGGCTAATTGCCATAGTAACTAGTCAAAGATATGTGTCTCTTGGTGAAACCTAAACAAATGTTTAAAATAGAGAAATAATTTTTTTAGACCCGTTTCAATTTTCCGTAGTGACGTAGTAATGATGTCATTGATCATAGTTTTGATATGTGGGTCATTCCATGAACGTGGGACACTTTTGTTTTCCATGTATTTCAGATATTGGGGCCTGTGTTATTCCTTACATCGTACGAGCTGATGATTATAACTTTCACCTATTGTTGCATCTCATGCAGACCTAATATGACAACAAACAAAAATTTCTTGGGTCTCCCCTATTTTGATCCATTAACTTTAGTAAGTATAATACGCAACCTAACAAGACACGGTGTCCCCTTGTAATTTTGTTACATCGTTAACCTCTTATCAGGTGAAGCAGGAAGTAAATGAATGACACTAGTTTTAATGTTTGTATCTATTATTTTAAAAGATGACAATCTACAAAACTATGATAAATAAGGTAACAAAACTGATTTTTTTCTTTATTTAAATTTTGACCTCCATGTCACACTTTTGGGTCCCACGTTCATGGAATGACCCATGTATATATACTCAAACGCAAAAGAAACTTACCACTTGTTTGAAATGTAATAAAATTGTAACAGTTCAAAATAAAACAAACCAACAATTGCTAATTGAAACATTGGCATTTTATTGATGACATGTCAAGTTTTTGACCACGATAAACCATCTCATCAGTACATAACAGCAGAGGGTGCAAAGTCAGTCCCCTTTCAATAGCGTGTGTGGCCACCATTGTTTTGGATACAGGCAGTGCATCGTCGGCGCATACTGCCTACCAGTCTTTGGATGGATTGCTGCTGGATTCTGTCCCACTCAGTCCTCAATGTCTCAAGCAGCTCTGCCCGTGTCCTGGCCCTGCCAACTACGTGTCTCCCAAGCTCATCCCACAGGTGCTCTATGGGATTCAGGTCAGGGGAGAGCGCAGGCCACTGGATGTTCTCGCCTTGGAGAAATGCAGTGGTAAAGCGAGCAGCATGGGGACGAGCGTTGTCATGCTGAAAGGTTCTCAGTTCTGGGTGGTCTAGCAGGAATGGCAGCAGATGAGGTCGCAGGATGTTATCCACATACCGCTGGGCGTTAAGATTCCCATCCACAACCACCAGTGGCGTCCTGTACCGGCCTGATATGGCGGCCCACACCATCACACTTGGGCCACCCCACCTGTTGGCTTGACGCACGCAACAATCGGCATATCGCTCGCCAGTTCTTCTCCAGACACGCTCACGCCCATCAGGACTGTCCACACAGAACCTTGACTCATCGCTGAAAGCGATCTCGTTCCACTGCGCCAAGGTCCACCGCTGATGCTGCTGGCACCATCTCTGTCGGTTGCGGCGATGGGCAGCCGTCATCACGGGGCCTCTGTATGGTCTTCTGGCAGTCAGACCATAGTCATGCAGTCGTCTTCGTGCAGTATCATTGGAGATCCGTGGGTTTGCACGCCCCGGAGTTTCTGCCGCAGTGCGGGATGCTGGACGGAATCGATCCCGCAGGTGACTTAGGACCATCTGCCTGTCCTGCCTTGCAGTGGTGACTCTTGGCCTCCCTGATCGAGGTCTGTCATCTGCAGAGTTGTGGAGGGTGTCTCTCTCCACCAGGGCCGATATCGTCTGGTGTGAACAGCCAAGGCGACGTGCCACCTCACGGTAGCTCAGTCCGCCTTGCAGCATGCCCAGGGCACGCTGCCGTTGATCCCTTGGGCATGTTCATTGAAATGCCCATTTTGCACCGGCCTTTTTAAAGCCAATATCAAGACATCAAGTGCAGCTCATTAAAATCATCCCATACCCCTTGGCTAATCACTGACAGTCAAAATAGCTGTTTAACAGCTGTGCCATGAAGTGACCATTGAAGGTTCAAGTGACCATGCGTGACCGTTTTGTCTGACAGTGAGGACACTATTGTCCACAAATAAGTTCACACATTTACTACACGCAGTGTTATTGTTGATATTTAAAGGTTTAAAAGGTGATAAGTTTCTTTTGCGTTTCAGTATATTTCAAAGAACATTTCATGCACAGGAACCATGTCAACATTCCCATTCACATTGCCTCCAAATCTCAACACGAGGCCTGATTTTTCATGAAATAAATATCTTGGAAAAATTTGAAGTATACATAATTTATGTCCATCATCATCCATTTGTTCTCCACCTTACTGAGCAGGCAAGATTACATTATATAGCTTTAACACCCTATTTTTATTTTTTCCCCCAGATTTGTCAAATTATACATCAAATTGAAGCTACGAGATATAACCTTTTAAAATCGTAGTGTGCCACTAATTTGACCATCAAAGCATTTATGGTAACTCATTTCACAAGAATTACAAGCTATTAATGTAAGGAATTCAATTGTGTTTTTTGTTTTCTAATAGGTCATTTAGTTCTTCAGATATTGGCTGTTGAACTTGGAAAAGTTGTGAGGTCATACTTGGGTCATCCTCTATACACTGATACCTAACAGTGCCCGGCCAAAAGGGTCTGACCACTAGAAACTGACCATTACATTTGGGGCGTTTTTAACAGTATGTAACAGTATATAGTAAATATTTAAAAATTAATAAAAAATATAAGGACCCCATTGGCCGGGTCAAGGTGACTATTGAGGTCATCCTTGGGTCATCCTCTTTACATTGATACCTAACAGTACCCGGCCAAAATGGTCTGACCACTAGAAACTGACCATTACATTTGGGGCGTTTTTAACAGCATGTACACTGTATATATGACAATAAAAATATTAAAAAATTAATAAAAAATATAAGGACCCCAATGGCCGGGTCAAGGTGACCTTTGAGGTCATCCTTGGGTCATCCTCTATACATTGATACCTAACAGTGCCCGGCCAAAAGGGTCTGACCACTAGAAACTGACCATTACATTTGGGGCGTTTTTAACAGCATATGTACACTGTACATGTATATATGACAATAAAATATAGTAAATATTTAAAAATTAATAACAAATATAAGGACCCTAATGGCCGGATCAAGGTGACCATTGAGGTCATCCTCGGGTCATCCTCTTTACATTGATACCAAACAGTGCCCGGCCAAAAGGGTCTGACCACTAGAAACTGACCATTACATTTGGGGCGTTTTTAACAGCATGTACACGGTATATATGACAATAAAAATATTAAAAAATTAATACAAAATATAAGGACCCCAATGGCCGGGTCAAGGTGACCTTTGAGGTCATCCTTGGATCATCCTCTATACATTGATACCTAACAGTGCCCGGCCAAAAGGGTCTGACCACTAGAAACTGACCATTACATTTGGGGCGTTTTTAACAGTATGTTCCCTGTATATAGTAAATATTTAAAAATTAATAAAAAATATAAGGACCCCAATGGCCAGGTCAAGGTGACTATTGAGGTCATCCTTGGGCCATCCTCTTTACATTGATACCTAACAGTGCCCGGCCAAAATGGTCTGACCACTAGAATCTGACCATTACATTTGGGGTGTTTTTAATAGCATGTACACTGTATATATGACAATAAAAATATTTAAAAATTAATAAGAAATATAAGGACCCCAATGGCCGGGTCAAGGTGACTATTGAGGTCATCCTTGGGTCATCCTCTTTACAGTGATACCTAACAGTGTCCGGCCAAAATGGTCTGACCACTAGAAACTGACCATTACATTTGGGGCGTTTTTAACAGCATGTACACTGTATATATGACAATAAAAATATTTAAAAATTTATAAAAAATATAAGGACCCCAATGGCCGGATCAAGGTGACCTTTGAGGTCATCCTTGGGTCATCCTCTATACATTGATACCTAACAGTGCCCGGCCAAAAGGGTCTGACCACTAGAAACTGACCGAATGCAATTGTCCCATATACTAGGACATGCATTAAATCGAATGTCAAACCAGTAACCGTTACTTGTTTGATATTGAATGTCAAACGTCGAATAAGTAACCAACTTCACGCCGGTCGCAAAATGTACGTTAACTTATACTAGAAGTAGAAGTAGAATGCACTTCCTCGTAGTAAGCTACTGCCTCCGAGTGAGAATACAAAACTCCCAATACAACAAGACAATCTTCGAGGCGTCTTTTGTTTTAATTATTTCAATAATATTTACATTTTCGGTGTGCATATATGCCTTTCAGCGTCCTGTATATGACTCACACAATTGCTGAAAAAGTTGTCAATACTCAGCGTAGCTTCACCCATCGCACATCAATAACAGGCGAGACCTTTGATGTGTACGTGTGTGTACTTATATCTGACCGACCGTCTCGAACGAAAAATCAGCTTTTACACAAGGTACGAGACTAAAGCTCAATTTTCGGCCAGGACGAAAATCGGCTCGATCTTCGTTGACAACTGTTGACGTCCTTTATATGAAACTTATGTCTTCAATATATGAAAATGTCCATGTCTTCAATATTTGAAGTTACGTCCATTATACAGAGGGCGCTGTTCAAAACTTTTATATTTGTGTTGGTCTTTTATATATTTGTTTTTGACACTTTATATATATATTTGTGATCCTTTTTATATTTGCCTGTGATCCTTTATATATTTGTATTTGTCCTTTATATATGGTTTTGCTCTTAAATATATGAGTTTGCTCTTAAATATATGGTTTTGCTCTTAAATATATGAGTTTGCTCTTAAATATATGAGTTTGCTCTTAAATATATGGATTTGCTCTTAAATATATGGTAGTTTAGTCTGATATATTTGTAAATGCTCATTTAGTCATATACGGCACCTCATATCCCGGGGACGATCAGGGTGATGTACCACTTTTGAGAGGTTAACATCACTTTTTGAGTGACGTCACGAGGGTAACATGAAGATTTGTGATTTGTCATGTGACAGGCTTTCGACCAATGAAATTACACAATCTAAGACCATGATATAACCCTCGGGTGTACAAAACGCCATGGACCCCATCACGCCAGGCAACAATTATTAAAATGTTAAGACAACCACTGCACGCGCGCGTGTGTAACATATACATGTACATGTACATGTACAATGTACATGCAGACATAAAAACACGCTGTCCGCCCACCCCGCGTACGTGACGTGTACAGTCAACTGTGTGTAGTACTGTATTGTGTATGCAGACAACTAAACTTTACCGGTTCAATCATGTACATACATTACATGTATTAATGTTAAGACAATTCCCTGACTGCACTCATTCTAGCGGTGATTAAAGAAAACAAAATAAACAGTTTATTCCGAGTAGAAAGCATTTGATCTCCTAGTGATAAAATGTCGTATTGTTTTTGTTTATTGTAACGGTTCGTGAACCTCCGTAACATTAGTTAGGCTTACTTTAGTAGAACTGTGTTCTTCAGCCGATATTCACAAAACTTTAAAGTTAAATAACTATAACGTTAGGCCTATAGGCTACTTGTAAATGTGTTCAGACAGTTTGACAAGATCTATCGAATGAGGCCATGAAAACATGCATAGGTCACCGTTAAAACTAAAAGGGTGCTATATTTTTTTCTTCTTAATTTTTGGTCAAGAATATAGTATTTTCCGACAAGTTCCTTAATTTTCATCCATTGGCCATAAAATGTGACACAATGACATGTTGTCTTTTGTACAAGCATGGAGGAAGGTCTTTTCCTTCCTCCATGGTACAAGCAACCATTTCAATAAACTCTTTCACGGTAATAATATATGCGCCATGTTTTTGACGGGGCAAAATTGTTTATTTCGAACACTCGTTGCCGTCTGCGACCCACCCCATCCCAGCGCTCGAACTTCACGTACATGTACATTCCAGACGCGTGCGTGAAGTTCGAGCGCTGGGTCGCAGACGGCAACGAATGTTCGAAATAAACAATTTTGCCCCGTCCAAAACATGGCGCATTTTATTAGGCCTACCGTGAAAGGGTTTATTAGGTCATTGCAAAAGTACAATAAAGTCTGATAGGCCTAGGCCTATAACATAATGGTACAATTCATATCATAAATTTATATAGGCCTAGGCCCTATTGAGTATTGAGCAAAAAAATTTGGAACAAATCTTTAAAAGAAAATGTTTTGGGGACAAAATATAAGTTATTTCATTTAAACGTAATATATAGCGGCCATATTGGATTGACTCAGTGTTGGCCAGTTCAGAGTTTAAAAATTGACAACAAACCCCAAAATGAATAAATGCCTTTAATAGGGCCTGTCCACACAAGGTTTTCACAAATTACAAAATCTAAATTTTATCAAAAAGGAAGTAGATATAGATTAATTATTAAAGGGAAAGACAAAATCTGCTCCAAAAAGAATCTTCAATGAGTGCAAATAGCAATGGTTTGCAAAATGTTTTTCTTAACTGCACATAAAACACAAAACGAGTGTGTGTGCAATCAATGGCAGATCCAGGATTTAGCTAACAATAACATGGGGGTTGGGGAACCCAAGTCACACATCCTCATCCCCTTGTAGGCAAAATATTTTTTTATCAAGTTTTGTTTATTGCCATGGCCACTTTGTCCCTCCCCCTGTATTCACCCTTGCCCCCCCCCCCCCCTGTATTCACCTTTGCCTGCCACTCTGCATGTGTGATCCGCAGCATTTAGTTGTTCATTCTGAGTGCTTTAAATATTATGACTTCTTTAACATTTTCTGGGGATGCAGTAAGAAATGTAACCTATTCTATAAATGGTTTACAATTCAGTTTTTGCAGGATCTTTTTTATATGGACTACCAAAAAATGTTGGGGTTGATTATATGGAAAATATTTTTAAAAAGTTTTGTTTATTGCCATGGCTGGGGGGGGGGTGCCTTATATGGACCTTCATATTGTTTAATTTCGTAATCATTTATGGGAAATCCAAAAAGGGGGTGGGGATATTGATATAGGGATGACATTGATATCAAGGGGACATGTCCCTGTGCCCCACCGATCGACGCCCATGCTGACAACTAATTGTTCTTAAACACAGGGTCAATGTCTACTATACTATCCTGATTGGGAGATACTGTTATCCCGATTGAAACCCTATTCTCCCAATGAGGATACCACAAAGAAGTGTGGCTCACAGGGGTTGATGTCTACTATACTGTCCTGATTGGGAGATACTGTTATCCTGATTGAAACCCTATTCTCCCAATGAGGATACCAATTGACCCCAATCAGGAAACCCTTAGGTGATAACGACACCTGCGGTATTATGAAATGTTTGCACTGCAGAATTACAATGGAAATTATGGTGTTTTTTAATTTTTTTTTTAATTGACTAGAGAGGGACAGATGAGATGACCACAACAGTGGTAGAAACCAAGAGATGACGTCACAGAGAGGCCCAAGACAAAACGTAGATGATCAAGATGTCAGTGCCGCCACGACTGACATGTGGGAGCTAGATGTAACAAGTAAGACATGATACTTTTATATGTGTTTTTGGGTGTCCATGGATTTGGGATTTTATCCAACTGAGATATGAAATAATTCAAAAACTCACATGAATCAGTACTGTGGTGAATGTACATATATACTTTCGTAAGTTAATTGAGCCTTCTGACTGAATGTTTTTTTTTTATACAAACTGCCAAAGCAAATTATTTTAAAGCAATTTAGGTTAATAACCAGTGCTGTTCCTGTATAGACTGTAAGTTGACCTCGAGAACGTACGAGTTTTCGCGAGAATCTTGACTTCCGGGCACCTCTCATAGCATTTACAACGTGTACGGTATTGTATGCAAATGTTCAAGTATGAAAAGAACTTTATTGCGCTGTTTTAATAAATTTCATCCATTGAATATGGTTTGACTTAATAAAAGCTTGGTTTACATTTTGTAAATTGTAAACAATTTCGCAAATCTTGGTCAAAGAATTAAAAAAAAAAAAAAAAAAGACCTTGATTTCCGCTTTCACGTTTGAAACCTTAAAGCCCATTCCAACAAAAGACAGTCGTGATCCTTGACGTACACGCATGCAAACTCGAGCAAGCTGCTAGATTTAGTCGTAGTACGGTACCCAAACCTCGCGAAAACCGTAGATCGATCAAGCACTTGCAAAGGATGCAACGTCACACAAAATGCATGCGATACATGGTCTGTTTTTACAATACGTAACGAAACACTTATCCCGATTTAAAATATTACCTAACTTCGGTTTGTCAGTGCATTCGAACACGGTGTGCGTAACACAGTCGGCCTAAATTTGCAATTTGACACTCCGAATCGGACGTTGGAGGTCAAGCATTATTTCTTCATTTTCTCAAAAGTTTCCAAGCTTTTTTAATATTTTATTTATTACATTGTAAGTTTTAAATGTAATCATTCTATCAATATGTTTTTGGGGTGGAAAAAAGGTGATGTGAAATTATACACATGTTAACCTCCCATAGCTGATGGCTCAGAGGTGCCCGGAAGTCAATGGTGACCTTTTCATTGCGAGATTTACCAACATTAGGAAAATATTGTGCTTATTAATTAAGATGTGCAATGCAATATATACATGCAGTGTATTTTTAACCGCTAAAATGCTTTGTGGTTTTAATACCAAAAACATGTTTATGGGGGGATAAAACTTGATGGTTTAAAGAATGATGGTTTACTTTATGTTATTTTTGTTATTCTTTAAAGATCGTCCAGAAACATCCAAATGCCATCCTAGCCGGTCAGTCGCACAGGATCTTGATGAACCCCCTAAAAAGTGGATACCATCAGGTAAAGTAACAATTTTTATAAAAAATGTTATTCTTTAAAGATCACATAATTATTGATATAGCAGCCCACTTATCTAAAAAGGGGAATGCAAGTCCATCAATCCCCAAACACTCCACACCCATTGATGGGGAAATGAGGGTGGTTGATTCTTGTTCCGATGTCCCAATAAGTCTGTCCAAGATTGTAGATCCACCTCTGTGCAAGCGCCGGCTACTGCATTTGGGGACATTCCAAAAAGGGAGGGAACATTAATATACTGTCCCCCACTTCAAACAAAGTGGAGGGTTCCCCTGTTCCCTATAGACGCCCATTACAATTACGCCCGCAAAGTAGACATTCAGACACAAAAGAGCACATAACACCTCCTGCGAATCCTGTTGAAGGAAGAAGAAATCACAGGGCGAATCCACGGTATGTCACTTCAACACGGCTCCATGAAATGTGTAAATGTGCCCAAGGGGTGCCACTTATATGATGAGATAGATACAAATATAAATGAATAGAAAATCCATGGAGCCTCTTATTTTAATGAGAAGTTAGGAAAGAGTACTCTTTCCTTAATATGAAAGGGAAATTATTCGATGTCCCAATAAGTCTGTCCAAGACTGTAGATCCGCCTGTTGGGTAAAGTATACTTTGAAATATTTCTTTGATTTTTAGTGATGATGAAATCTGCTGATGGTTTATAATCATTGATTTTGGGTAATTACTAACAGTGAATCATTCCCTTTACTTTATAGATATTCCAGAAACATCCAAGCCCCATTATGATTCACCTGGCCAAATAGTCGCACAAGATCCTGCTGTGCGACCTAAACAGTCGATAACATCAGGTAAT
The DNA here is from genome assembly GCA_029582265.1 of Zoroaster sp. YZ-2022. Lineage (NCBI taxonomy): Eukaryota > Metazoa > Echinodermata > Asteroidea > Forcipulatida > Zoroasteridae > Zoroaster > Zoroaster sp. YZ-2022. Next base: position 36,899,887 of record CM055824.1, on the reverse strand, counting down.
GTTTGATAATCAGTGTGAGGATGTAGCTAGCTGTGGTTTTAGGACCTACAGATCCATGTCATTTGATTGGTGGAACACACATCACGTGCCATCTACTAGTTTGGCCATTGCATCTTCACTCTAAAAGATCATAGATAGTACAACAAAGAGCATTCCTATAGCAAAACGTGTGTAAGATAGTAAATACTATCTTACACACGAAACATGCATATAAGGACACTTGAATGCTTACATACAAGACATTCATAGGGACACTCAATCGTAATTTAGTTCAGGTTCTCATTTAAAGGGGCAATCGGAGTGCTAGTTTTAGATTAACTCGGTGACTTAAAATAATACCCCACATGATAACTAGGACACCAATTCCATGCCCTGTTGAGTCTGCTCTGATCGTGATAATACTGTCCCTTAAAAAAAAAAAATATTGAGTGCCTTTATTTTGTTAATTTTGTGAAGTTTGATAATCATAGTGTGGTGATGTAGCCAGCTGTGATTTTATATGCATGCACTATAGCATGGAGTTGCATCAATCGCTACTTAGACGTGTGTGAATATAGTGAAAATGCATTCAGATTTTAAGAATTCATTCTTATGAGAAGTTAGGAAAGTTTACTCTTTTTTTAATGTGAAAGGGAAATTATTTAAATTTTCTTAAAAGTAAAGGTACCTCATCAGACAAAAAAAACCCAGAGGGATCTTTTATGGAAAATACCACTCTGTTGATTGCTTGACCTCAAATTTGGCAAATTCACGTTTATTTCATTCTGTATTTACCCCCAAAAGGGCATTGCTATATCCTCTCTTGTGGCATGAATGTCTATTTGACTTTTCTGTGTCAGGTAACATTCCAGAGGTTCTAAATACAAAACTTATCGCAAGGATATCAAAGGACATTGGCAACTCCTGGAAGTTACTAGCTGCTGAATTGGATTTCGAAGAACCAGACATTCAAACATTCGCAGCAGATGCCCCACTTAATCAAGTAGAACAGACACGAACAATGCTCAGTGAATGGGTCAGAAGAAATGCTGAGAGAGGTGATCGTGTTGATGTGTTGATATCAGCTTTGAAAACCATTGGTCTAAATGATGTGGCATTGAGTGAGTATGGTTATATTTTCTTTTTGTTTTTAAAATGTTTTGAATTGTTAGTATGGCAATATTTATTTCCGCTAAATCGGTAATGCCAGTACACCAAAGGTTTTGCCAGTGACTGTTCTAACCAGCTTCACTTTTTTGATCAATGTATGTATCTTAAATATTAAATTTGAAGATGCAATAATATTTTAAATTTTTGAATACTGACAAGCCCAACCATATTGCGAGTACGATGCGTGTGTTGAGTTTTGATTTGAACAAACTTTAAATTAGGGATCAAGTTAGTTTGGAACAAATTCTTTAGGAATGAACATGGCTTTGGACAACTTGGTTTGCAACCAAGCTTAATTTGAAATCTATTCTTTTTTTTCTCTCGAACATAATTCAATGATAACTGGATCCGATCCCAGTGAATTGATGTGAGATTAATTATTTATGTAAAAAATTCTTACCAAATCCACTTACTTATGGTCTGTACCTGATGATAGTCATGCATGTAGCAAAAAACAATAACGATGTGTGTAATCAGGCAGAAACTTTTTGGTGGCAAATTTCTGTTTCAGTTTTACTAAGCCGTTCACACGCTTAAATAATATATATATATGCAATTTTGCAGAATTCTTTATTTTCCTTTGTCTAACAGTGTGTTCTCTCTGTTTCAAGAATCATACTGTTCAAAATATCTTTAACTATCCTCACTACCGGTTATTTTCAGAACCATACCAATTCTTCCAAGAAGAGATTATTACACATGGTGTTACCCATAAACCTAATCTTCTAATATCCAATCCATCATGCAAAGCTTCAAATCAAATTTAACTTGTGGATGTATATCTATTTTGTTTATCTCCCGACGCAAGAAATTCACCAATCTATATATCTATTTTGTTTTTACAGAAGTAATGTCTCTCACAGGTGTTCAGCCAAGCCATTCTCAGAAAATGGGTCCAGAGTTGACAGATCCTTCACAGGTTGCTGCTGACAAATGTAACCCAGCATTAAAAGCACACTACCACACGACAGGTGCTTTAAACATAAATCTTGAAATAAATGATGAAAGGCACATCAAACACATTTATGCCAAATTGCAATTGAAAAAACGTCCATATAAATATAGAACACACAAAGAACTACAGAAGTTGAATTCTTTTGATTATGAAAAGATATTTGAGGGCAGTCTCGTTAAGTGCCTTATTTCATGTGGTAAAGGTGATGTAGGGAAGATTGCCTGTGACTGGGCTGTTGGTTCTATTGGTTGTTATTTTAGCACCACAATTTTGCAGTAGGACTAGGGCTATACACTGGTGTTCATATTTGCCCAATATAAACACCATGAAAGAATAAAGTCGACATCATTAGTGTTATTTTGACACTACAGGTTTTACAGAGTATGGCTATGGCAATAACAACTGTATCCTAATAATTTATTTTTGGTAATTACCAATCGTGTATTATCTATCTACCTTTACAGATCTTCCCATAACATTTCGGCCCCAGTCAGTCACGCATTTTGAACAGCATATACCATCAGGTAAAAATTTGAAATGTTTGTTTGATAATCATCGTGAAGATGTATCCAGCTGTGGTTTATATCATGCATTGCATATGATTACCAACGTCTTTCTATGTACTTCAGAAAATATTGACATCGATTGTTAATTGGGGGTGGGAAACCCTATTCGCACAGCCTCAACCCCTTCTAGGCAAAATATTTGTGGCAAAACAAATCACGAGTTAGAAAATTTAATTTTGTTTTCAGTCACTGTGTTCATCTTAAACTAGGCCACCGATTCCATGCCCTGTTGAAAGTCTGATCTGATCTTGACGATGTATGTCCCTTTAAAGATTGTATTGCCCGTGTTTTTGTTAGTATTTCTCACGTGATTTCCCATATGTTACATCAGAGCATTGTTAAGGTATTATTCCCTTGTACAATGAAAAACAAAATATTTAAGAATGACATTCTTCAAATCTAAGTTTTACATAAACTAAGCCTCGCTCATTAATTGAGGCGCTTAATTTCTGCTAAATCATGATTTTGTTAAATATTCTGAGAAATATTTTATGAAAACATGGGCGATACTTCTGTAGGTCTTACAAGCTAAAATTTTGGGGACCTTTTCAGATATAAATCTCAAATCTACATTGTTATTCTAGGCCAAGGTTTATGATCTCCTTAAAGGCTGAGGGTGGTCGTGTGCGAACGCACCAACGGCGCACCCAAGGGGTGGGGGGAGGGCTCGGGGGGCTTGAGCCCCCAAGAAGGTCCCCGAAAAAAAGGGACAAAAAGAAGAAGAAAAAAAAGAAGAAAAAAAAGAAGAAGAGAGAGAGGGGAGGAGAAAAGTTGCAAATGTTTTGTTTTGTTTGTTTTTGTTTTTGTTTTGTTTATGTTTTATTCCGGCCCGGCGGCAGGGTGGATTTCTTTTCATCTTATGCCACTCGCATTTTTTTCTTCTTATGTCTCATGAAATCTCACTATAATTGTTTAAATTTGCAACAATAACATAAACATTTGAAACCAACGTGCCAATTTGTCCGGGCTAAAATAGGCCTATATTTTACGTGGTTCCGGCATTTTTCAAATTTAAGTGTTTTTCCCTTTTCAAGGGGAATGTCGGACAAGTGTAAGGAAAAAGTAATACATTTTTGTTTACCCACAATGATTTATTTTTAGATGTTGTATAATGAATATGCATGAACATGTAACTCTGGTGCAACAACCAGATCCAATCTTATTTTATCATGTGTTGCTTCCTTTTCTCCATTTTTCTTTAACTCGGCTATGTGCAGGGCATTAAAGAGGCCTGCAATCCTACCCTTTCCAAATTACACATCACATACATGCCCAGGTTAGGGTTTTAATTTTATTTGTTAACAGTAATCTGATATAAATAATTGTTATGTGACACCGTTTTAGCAACAACAAAAAAGAAAAAGATTACCGGTAGGATCTGGGTTTGCCGCCCACTTGTTCATGGAATTTGCCGCCCATTGATGGAAAGTATAGGTAGTTACTGAATTATAGACGATACACTAGTGTTTGTGTGTGAGTGACTTGCCAGCTTGGCGTTTATGCCCCTCCATGGGGTTACCGAAGATCCATCCATAAATATACATACATACAACCCAACATTACATACATACGTACATATACTTATCAGGCCTAGTTGATTTGTGAGAGTAAAATTTTCTTTGAGCCCCCCCCCCCCCAAGACAAAATCCTCGGTGCGCCGTTGGAACGCATCTCACCCCCGCTAGGATCCCCAGTATTTCCCCTATTATTACATAATTCTGCCATATTTTCACATTTATTCTCTGTACCCTTTACAAAGATTTCATGTTTGAAATATGCCCCAAATGTGCAGCACTGAGGTGTCTAGAACCCTTAAACTTCCAGGGCCCGTAGGCTGGCGCAAACCACCCCACGCCGTTTTGAATCTCAGTAGGCCTATAAATATGCCACGATCTGGTCCAGCTTCTAAATGCCATTCTGGTCCAGCATCTGCGAGCCATGAATTAAAAGTTTTGTCATTTTAGTTTATTCTGTTATTCCCTTGAATCAGCAATGGTGAATAACAACTGATCACAAATCACCTTCTTTGTATTGAAACTATCTAAAAGTATGCGATATGGCCCAAATTGTGTCCATAAAATTCTTCAACACCAGCATGGATGTTGCATGAACATTGTATGAAAATGACATGTGCATCTCCTTTTTAAAACTAACTACATGTATCTAACCATTTTTTTAATATAAATTAGTCAAACAATACTGTTAAAGTTCTTTCCAAATGGTATTTTTGATAAGAAAAATAGACAAATAAAAACCAGTGGCGAAGCCGCAGTTCATTAATTTTTTTTAGTTTTTATTTTAGGTTTCTGATGAACAAGTATGTGTGTGTGTGTGTTGACGATAAGCAATCGGGGGCACGTTTTCGCGACCGTAACCAGAAACATGTTTGAGCCTTGGTCATTGGTCAGGGATGCCAGTGACTCTTTCCTTCAGAGCCTGAAAAAAATTCGCTGCGAAGGAAAGGGGGTCACCGCCCCCCCCCCGCTCAGACCAAAAAACAATAAAAAACATAACAGCGATTTTTTTTATAAAACATAAAGAAAAAGAAAATTCTGACCCCCCCCTGCAAAAATGTCTGGATCCGCCCTGTCGAATGTGTATGTACACACTGATTTCATGGTTTATCTCATAATGGTTAAAAGAAAAAGAAAAAACAGTCTTATAACTTGACATTTACATACCATTTTAAAGCACACTGTATAGGCAGGTGTTTAGGCTTGATCAGTAATTCTCTAAATAATCATCTAAATGTTCCTTGTCCTCTTGTGACTTGCAGCAGCTCTGTGTACCAAATGATGCTGTTCATTTATTTTGGATTTTATTTTCTGTGCAACAGTATGGACTGTTGACTTTGGCCTGCTTCTATCTACAACTCTTCTCTTCTTGGTTTGTGGATGCTTGTCAGTGGTAGTGCTCAAGGTACATGAAGATGGTGTCTTTGTACTTGAACAAGGAATTGCAGCTGCAGATCGTTTTCTCTTCAGATGGCGTCTATATGCAGACCTCACATGATAAGCAACTGACTCATCAACTGGAGATGTCAGCCTGTTCTCCTGTGATATCTCTGAAGAGATGTTTCATTTGTTGCCAGAAGATCATACTTTACAGTTTGGATGGCATGGAATGTGTCAATGTTCAGCCTGTTTGTTGTTTTGTTGATGATGTTATTCATCATACTGAATGACTGTTCTATGCGTGGACCAGTGAATATGCTGAGTGCTGTACAGACGACACTCCTCAGTGCTGGGTATTTATTGAGTACAACTGCCCACCACTTGTCAATTCTCCCTTCTGCTTGAGGCAAAGATTTGTCCAACTGAAGTGCTGACACTTGAAGATCATATTGGTCCTTTTCTTGGGCAGAAAACTTAATGTTCATTTTACTTGGAAGCCTCTGAAGATACCCACTGGTGACTGAATGTCCCTGTGCCTTAGGGTCAATTGCTGACAACAATCGCAATAAATTGTTTTGGAGAGGAAATTTACCCTGCATATAAACTGCTGCATTTTTGTATGCACTTCTAACCTTGGTTAGAAATGCCGACATCTCTGATGACTTCATTTCGACAAGAATCTTCTCACAGTTTGAACCAACAAACACCTGGGAGCGCTTCAACAGGTTGGCATCAGTTATACTTATTTTTGCTAGCTGAGTGGCTGATAGGTCGGACAGTGTCTCATGCTTCAAGAAGCATGCCAAGAAACTTCTGAAAAGTTCAGTAATTTCATCATGAGCTTTGTGAATCATTGGTTCCTTCTGTTCAAGTGTCAACACAAAGCTCTTGAAAAGTGGCAAGACACTGGAGTATAGGTGCATAAGGGCAAGTGTTAGTTGCCTTTGATGAAATATCTTTTCCACTATGCGCTTCTTCCTCTTCAGTCCAAGGGAGTTAGTTGTTTCTTCATCAGCTTGATGTGTATGATATCCAGATGTTTCTTTTGACACTGAACTTAGTTGGATCACCTTTCTTGACAATGTCATTTACAATGGTTTGACAATCTTTCCGTTTGTCAGCATCAACCCACACAAAGTAGAAAACAGTGAGAGGATCCATCATTTCAACATTTCTGTGGGTTACATCATAAGCTGAAAGCCAGCGATGTGCAATTCGCTCTGTAGGTATCTTACATGAAACACCTAACACATTACAGATGTCACACAAATGTTCTTGAAGGTCAGGACTATAATGAAAATCATTGTACAGATCATCAGCAAGCTTCTCAACTTGCATGTCAAAATGTTCGCAAAATTTTTTCACTGAGTTATGTACATGGTGACACATGTCCCCATCGATGTCCAGCATGTTTGGAGCTTTATCACGTAACTTCTTCTCAAATCCTGATATCTTTCCACGCATGTAGGCTGCAGAATCACTCAATGATGATACTAAATTCGCCATAGGAATCTCATCCTCATCAAAACTTCTTTTAAGTGCCAGATACACAGTAGAAGCATTCACAGTTGTCAGCTTCAATGACACATAGTGTTTGACAACACTCATGCCAAGTGAGTCTGAATAGAATGATACCAGTACACTTAATACTCGTTTGTTATTCTGTGCTGTACATTCGTCGATATTTATTGAGAACGGATTCCTTTTCATCTCTGTAACTAAACGTTTATGGCACACAACGGCAAGCCCATCTTTAAGCTTGTATGTAGAAGAGGTCCTCTCAATGGAAATGTCATTCAACAGTTTCGGATTTTTTGAAAGTTCTTTAGCAAGATCAAGAACTTTAGAAGTCATGGTAAATGGCAAGTTATTTTCAGCAATGAAAGAAACAATCATTGCTTCTGTGTGAGATTTTCGGTCACTGTAACTAACATTGGGTAGTGGGGCATCTTTCCTACCTGAACATGTTGCTGAATCATGCACATTTGGTGGTGACCCGTAAGGCAAATCGCATCCCTTGCGAGAGCTATCACCTGCAGTTTGTGTTGGTTGACCTGCATCTCCAGACTCAACAGCGCGTCTGGCCTTGAAAACGGCAGGCAAAGTCTGATTTTCGTCTCGAATTTTCCGTTTGTTTTTGTGGGCATCGCAGTTTCCGTGTTTCACGAGGGCCTTCATCCCACTGCTGTCGTAGGACACAATTTGGTTACAAACGATGCAGCGGGCTTTACCCGCGATGTCGATCTTCCTCATGTAGTCTGATAAAAAATAACCCCCACTGTCTTTCGACTCCAGCCACCGCCAATTAAACCTATTCTTTACCCCTCGATCAATTTGTTTCAAATTAGCTTCTCTTTCAACATCCATAATGACTCAATGGTAACGCCAAAAACTCAGTCGGTATGTCTCAATGGTAACGCCAATCGTCCGCGAAACAAAATTCTCACAGCGATTTCATGTACGGTCCAAAGATCGTGTATGGATGTACACACAAAATACATCGATACATACCATATGCACCACGCACACATTCGACAGAAAAGTCTAGTCTTATCTTTACTCCACTTATACCAAAAATCACACACAACAATACTTATTGGTGATAGCTAAGCACAGGAGACACGAAGTCGCCTTTATTAGAGTCTGTACATGTTTAAATAATTATAAACAAACGCCTGGACTTTCAGGCAATATTGTTAACAAATTATTGTTAACTCAGAACAATATTTACTGAACTGAGATAACCGAATTACGAAATTATAAATAACAGTTTCTTACTACTGTATACCAACGCTTCCTCGGAGAAAACGACGTCCAGGAAAAAACAGAGATAAAATATAAATGCTCTGAAAACCTGTGCCCAAAAACTGTACAGAATTCTCCTCAGCGAGAGTGTCGAGCTTCACTCTAATCAATTTCAATATTAAACAAATGAAAATTACGTGTCTGCATATGGAGTGCTTGCTAGAACTAATCCCAATTCTTTCCCTTCACTATTTATACCGTTCATCACAACATGCGTTATGTAACACTTAACCCGCTATGCGTGTCTCGCATTCCTAAGACAATTATTTACCGCTATACTACGAAACGCGGGAAATGAATAGTCTTCGCTCAATACTTCCGGCATTTACAATACATGTACGAACGCTTGAGGGCGCTTTCAAAACATATTATCATTAAACACGAGTCGCTCCAAACGAGCGCCGGAAATCTGTTTTCAATAAAATATATTTTCTCCGGCCAGATGAAATACGGAGCGCCGGAAATCTTTTTTCAAAAAATATATTTTTTCCGGCCAGATGAAACACGGAGCGCCGGAATTTTTTTTTCAAAAAAAAAAAAAAAAAAAAAATCCGGCCTGATGAAACACGGAGCGCCGGAAAAATTTGGGGAAAATTTGAAAAAGCCGGAATTCCGGCAATAGCCGGAAAACTGGCATCCCTGATTGGTGAAGCGTTCGGTCGTGCTGCGATGACGTTATTGCTCTGACCAAATGTGAACCAAAGTTTGTGATGATCGGTTTAGCTAGGCGGATTGTAAAAAGTAACGAAAGTTTTTTAATTACTTGTTAAAACATGATAAAATGATTCGTATGCCAGTAGACATATATCTTTCAAGTTTATTCCTCGTTTATTCCTAAATTTATTCAAGTTTATTCGCGTAGCTACGCCGTCTTGTTTCTGGTCAAGAATATGACGTAGGAAACAATTTTCTGGTTAAGGTTGCGAAAACGCGGCACTTTGCAATTTCCTTCATAAGGCCAACAAAAAAAAAGATGTTGAGTTGCCCTCCACCGACCGACCCAAAAGTGCTGAAATCTCGGGTCGGGTTTTTAATTTTTTTTTCCCCCGTCATTCATAGGCCTATTTATTAATGAAACTTACCAATTTTCTTTGTATAAAACATAATACGTTTGATTTGTGAAATTTTCCACTTTTTTAACCGGTACATTTACCGGTACCCAAGACTCAATCTACATGTTTTCAAATTGAATGGCCACTCACATGTTGCATGTTGAGCATTGCACGCAATCTGGATGAATTTGCTGTGTCAATCACAGCGAAAAGTACAACAAAAATGCTTGGGATACTTTTATTCTGAAGCAAACTTCCTTGCTGATAGGTATACAAATGTCTTAATATCATACGTCAGCCAATGGGATGCATAAAGTTATTATAAAGTTGAATGTGTGATGTCTTTTTATTCTTTAGGTACTTGTGCATACTGCTAGGTCATTGTCTTTGAAAAACATGGTATGTGGTTTCAGTTCCAATGCATTTCAAGGAGAAAAAATAAATAAAATAAAAAAAATCCCGACCGACCGACCCCTTCAAATATTTTCACTGGAGGGCAACTCAACAATTTTTTTTTGGCCTAAGATCTTGTGGATTGTACCGGTGGGTACGAGGGAAGTAAGAACTAGGCCTACCCCCTGGGGACGCGGTTGACAAAAAATAGATCATCGTACTTTAGACAGGTTCCAGTTGTCTCTATTGCATGCACTGCACAGCACGAGTCAGGTCACCCGACTAGACTACAACCCACATTGTTCAAATTAAATTTGGCGCTCTGAGTATGAACTGCAGAACAGACACACGAGTGGACGGACTTGTCAATATTATCCATCGACAAACATCGAGCTAATAAGTCTACGAAAACCATCCTCACCTAAAGTATCTATTAGGTAAGTACTTGTACTTAATTAGTTTTTAAAATTGGGAAAAATTATCAAGCGAATTTTAAAATGTTGGCCGTTGCACGAATTTGGTTCTCCGACATGCGAGAACCGTTATTCGCCATCTAGTATCGTGGCCATATAATAGTGTATCGCCGTTGGTGTACTTAATTTGAAAGGTTTTACTATCAGTATCATACCATTTTCTACAAAAACGTTAACCTTTTACAGACAAACGTAACGTATTAATTATTGGAAAGAATGTCAAACCCACCCGCCACATGTGCACAATAGCAGTAGCATGTGTAAAACGGCAAACAGCTCACAGGATGTGCATACATTTTTTCTCTTAAGTATGTCCTCTTTCGTCTTTTAAAGGACAGTCTGATATTTCGTTATTTGTCATATTCTGATAGAAAAGTGGCAGTTATATTCATCATTCTTTACAAAGTACTAGTATTATGGTATAATGTGATGGCACCAGCTCATTTTAACTTCATGGCGCCCATGTCATTAGAAAGTGTAGGCATTTAAGTTGGAGCTTACTGTCATTATAATGGCAGTCATTTTATTGTCTGTCTCTGGCATCAGCTATGTTGGTACTGACCACGATGAGAAAGAATGTCGTATCCAACCATAAACTAAGTAAGACTGATTGCGGTGACACCATGTGGAATCTCAATTGAGGGTAATTGTTCTGAAAGACTGACAACTCGCGTTCGATCAGTATGCTCTGATCGTCCTGAGGCGATCAGGCGCATACTGATCGAAACGTCGGTGCCCCAGTTCTTCGAACAATTACTACTCAATTGAGATTCCACATGGTGTCACCGCAATGAGTCTGCTATCATCCTCACCATGCAAAGCTACAAGTTTTACCAACCATAAACTAGTTTTTAAAAAAAGATTCTATCGATTTTTGGGGTACAGAAAGCAAAATCCATTTTTAAAATCCACTTTTATTTCCCTTCTAAAAATCATTCCCTTTAAAAAAGTAGAATCTTATTAACGTTGACACAATCAGACTGACATGTATGAGGAAGTCTTCATATACCAAAATTGCCTGATTTTTCATGAAATAAATATCCTGGAATAATTTTATGTCCATCATCCAAATGTTCTCTACCTTAGGGAATATTACCTTATTGGTTATATTGAATGAGAAAAAGTGGCAGTCGGATACGACATTCTACCCCACATGTATGACATCCTTAAACCAGTGTTGCATATCTCAAGACCGGTCTCGAGACCACTTCCGGTTTTTCTGTATATTTAGTACTGAAAATAATCCAAAAAAGCAAAATATGGCAATTTGGATTTAGAGAAAAGTACATTTAAAAAAAATCCAAGCCTGTCACAAAACATCCTCCAAAAATTCTGGTTAAGTTTTAAAAAATGTATCGGTTGATTTTCCTGAGAATCGTGATATACTAATTGCTGGCCCACTGAATGCACTCAGTGAAATAAAAAAGACCGGCCAAATATTGTGGAAATGGAAGGTCCAATTTTTTAAGTTTTGTAATTTATAAAAAACGTTGAGTGAACTTATTTTTCATGTACATTTGTAAACATCCCATTTTTGGCTTGAAGTTGAATCTAAATGATGTAGTTAAATTGATTTTGTAATCTTTCAACAGATTAGTCTGGCTGGGTTGTGAGAATAACATGATAGCTTCAACGGTGTAGCATGCTACAGGATGTGTCAACTTGAGGGATTTCTGTGAAACTTAGTGGTAAGTTTGAGATATATTATCAAGTTAAAGGGAAGGTACAACATTGGTAATGCACGTCCATTGCAATCCTCCAGTTTTCAAGAAATATCATAAATCATAAAACTAACCTGAGAAAGTTTCATCACAATAGGTTCCCACGTTGAGAAAAGAACAAAACTGTTACATATCTGTTATGTTTTACTCCATTGTTTTTCATTACATTTACCTACTTCATATCAAGTTAGCTTTCAGATAATAATGTGGTCATGACCAATACTGCACCTTCCCTTTAACCGTTAGTCAGCATATTAAGATGTTTCTGTTTTGCTTTTTCGCCCAAGTTAAATAAATTTTGATAATTTGTCAACAAACAGGAAGGAAGCAAAATCTCCCTTCCAATCCTCACAGGACTACACTTTCCTCTCCTTAAGTGTGTCCTCTATCATCTTTCAAAGGAAAATCTGTGGGGTAGAATGTCGTATCCGACCGCCACTTTTTTTAAATATAACCAATAATGTAATCTTACCTACCTAGTAAGGTGGAGAACATATGGATGATGGATATATATGTACTTCAAATTATTCCAGGATATTTATTTAATGAAAAATCGGGCATTTTTGGTATACGATGACTTCCTCAGTCATGTCACTCTGATATTGTCAACTCCCCCGTTAGTGACCAACACAGTCATTGTACATGCGCAGTGGCAACTATAATAGGATCTTTCTATTTTCTGAAGGGGAGATCAAGTCCGAAAACCATCATAAAAGTGGATTTTAAAATCCTTCTGTACCCCCAAAAAATCGATGGAATCATTTTTTAACTGGCTAGTGGTTGCAAAAAAATTATTTTAAAAAAAACCTTAAAAAGTGGCGGTCGGATACGACATTCTTTCCAATTTGTGATATTTGTCATATTTGGATAGACAAGTGGCGGTTGTACATGTATACTTTCTTTCTTTGAACCAACCAGTCTGGAGTCGAGACTTTCGCAAATAGTTGATGTTTGACAACATTTTGAAATGTCTGCAATCGACCCAAAACCTTAATGCAGGCCTCGACAAATCGCCTGTCCGATTGCCCGGGACACGGTGAAATTTTGTCGGGAAAGTGCTCTTATTGAAACACTAATGAGTTATATTACTTATTAACCCTCCTATAGGTTTAACACTGAAAGACATGCAAGCACATGTGGCAAAGACACTAAAAATTTGTATGTAACTCCCAACCCATTGACTTTGTGCAGTGCACTCAAGGAGGTCAAACCCAAGTACATACACAGCTCTGTGTGAATCTTGTGGTTTGACCTATTGGCAATGCAACCAAAAATACTCCAGTGAGTGTCTGTGGGTGTCGTGCTGACTGGGCCAAATTTCAGCCTGGGCATAGGAGGGTTAAATAAACAGTTTACCGTTTAAATCCACTGGTGATTACGTACAAAGTGTTCAAAGCATTTACTAAAATCTAACCTTATAAAAATCCACTCAAATTGTCATGGTTGCGCCATCTTAACTGACACTGGTTTCCTTATTACATGCATAATTAAAAATCGAGGGAGCCAAGAAAAAATCTTGTACTAATGGTTCGCTCGCTCGGCCCACCGTGTGAAGTACTTGGTAACGTTGCCGTCGGCTGCTGCACTCAGCAACACAGTTTTATGTGAACCCATTGTGGAAAAATACATCGCCGGTACTCTAGTACGGTTATAAGCCAGGCACCCAGTTGAGAACCCAAAAATAGTTTCCTTTGTGATTCCTCTCTTGGAAACAGCTGAGGATCCACTCAATTTTGATTGTGTTTAATTTTGGCGCGACAATTAGCGCGTCAGCTGATTGAATTGTAGCTGTGACAACTAGTGCAAATATTACAAAATGATGTCATTTTTTGACGAATTGATAATTCGTAAGTGGGCCTCATGTGATGAGCCTGCACTTGGTGACGTCATACACGAAGTGCCTGGCTTATAGCCGCACTCCCGGTACCACGTGTAAGCATAAAGATGTCCATGTCATCAGCGCGCCGGTTCCGTGTGACTGCCGAAGATTACTTGTACGAAAGTTCAAATACTTATTTATTCTATGATAGTAAGCCTATGTTGTCAATTAAAAAATAAAAATACATAAGTCAAGATTTTGATTAACCCTTTACAAAGACTTTTCTTGATAACCACTGTCGAATGCCCAGGCATTAACCATTAGGTAGATCTATGTTAATAATTATGTTGCTATTTTTTCAAGGGAAAAATCTCAAAACATTTGTAGAAATGTGCATGTCTCATTGCTTTTAAGAGTACACTATCAGGGAATAAGAAAATACTTATTTTTTGTGGATTATATACTTCTCATAACAATTTAGGGAACACCGGAATAATCTCAGTTAAAGCAAGATCATTTATGATAAACACAATGTTTCACAGAATTGATTAGTTAACAAAGAATTTAGACATGTGTGGCAGATTGAACACGGCGATTGTGTCATTATTGCTGGTACATGACATTGCACAAACCTATTTGATGTTAAAAATCTGGTGCTCCCTAAATTGTTTTGAGTAGTATATGTAGCAATGGCACAGGAGGGTACTGAAATCTGTGGTCACCAACCACGAGAATTGAAATGGGCAACTTTATCTTTGTACAGATTGTTGAGAGAAATGACTGCAATTTGCTGCCCTGTAATCAAGGCCTAGATGACATCAGAACTGTATAAACGGATTGGAGATCAATGAGTGAAAAAAGTAAGTTTTCTCAACCCTGTCTAAGTACACAATGCTTTTTCTATGCATGCCTCAAAATATTGCATACTGTAAGAGTGGTACATGGATACCCCAAAATGCCCCTGGGACAAAAACAAAATGTTCTGACTTCACATGAACGGAGTGTGCCACATGGTATTTTGTGGATAACTCCTGCTATATGTACAGTGTGTGCCTCAAAATTTCATGGTTGTGATATTTTGGGTCAAGTTTGTTAAGAACACTGATACTGTAATAGGAGGGTTAAAAACTTGGCCCACATTTTGAGTATAAACCCTGCAAACCAGTAAAACCCATTTTAATAACTTGGTTATAACCCTGAATGAATGGTTTAGAAATCAATCTGTACATACATGTCTGTTTTAAAAGGTATTTGGTTTTTAGAAGATCTTTTAAATGGCAGGTGTAGTCATCACTAGCAGAGACTTTGCTATTTGACACACAGATTAGACAAAGCTGAATGATTTCTTAAGAAATACATTTATTTCCTGTTGCCATTCCCAAAATTTCACCAATTCTATGCCTCAGTCTTCTTAAACTGTGTCAAATTTCATCACAGATAAACGTAAGTTCCGTGAAGCAGACTCAAATGATATGTACAAATTCCTTTGAACACCAAAGTTATTCAAGAATTCTTTTTAAATGAGTTTTCATTTTGTGTTTTTTCCCCTGTAGGGATGCTTGCCACCTCCAAGACGAGTCATTTCCTACTGTAACCTACTGATGACCCAGTCTTAAATATGTTCGCTTCATCTTGGAATACCTACTGCTTAACAACACATGACCAACAAGCAGCGATCCGCCTCAACACATTCTATAGGTTTCCTTTTTAATTTCATATAGAATAACAAAAACAAAAAAATCCAGCTTTGTATGGAAAGAGAACTCTTTCCTAATTTCAAACAGAAAATTAATATAGAATTACCAATGCTATGCCTTTCTCTAGTGTTTTCTGAATATAAAGTAACCAGTGCATGAATTTAAGAAAGAACTCTTTTACACTGTAATTAGTAATCTTTCACATGCATTGCAATATAAACGAAATTTCACTTAAAATGTCAGTAATTAAGAATTACTAAGCCTTCTCTTGTGTGAACAGAAAAGTAACCAGTGCTGTACAACGAGAGCTCTTTACTAAATTCAAATTATTTGACTTTTCTTAAAAATGTTAATTATGGAGTCTTAACCAATGCTATATCTTGTTAAAAGTATTATTTTACAGTATGATTGGTATGTTTCTGATGTTATACAAGATTGTTTTTGCAATTTAAGAAAGAGAACTCTTTCCTTAAATTAGGAAATGTTAATTACCAATGCTTTCTCTCTTATTGTACAGTATTATTGGTGTTTCTGATAATGTTGTACCATTTTAAACATTTACTTGGTGAAATTTAAGAAAGAACTTTCTCCTAAATTCAAACAAAATTATTTCACTTAAAATGTCAGTAATGTTAATTATAGAGAATTAGCGATGCTTTCTCTATCTTGTTTTACAGAATGATTGCTGTTTCCGATAATGTTGGACCACTGCTATCTCGTTAAAAACTTATTTTAAAGTGTTTCTGATAATGTTGTACAAAATTATAGCCAACCCTCCTTATATTTCAGGTACGTAACCCTCTCTTGAAAAAACATGCTCACGCATGTTTTTTCAAGGGAGGGTAGAATTAAGTGGGTGCAGAAGAGCACGATCTGGGCTATCTCCAAAACCTGTACAAAATCCCATAGGCTTTTTGAACTGTTTTCTCCAAAACGTGTACAAAATCCCCATTGCTTTCATTTGCTGTACTGAGTCAGAATAAAATATTTCTTTATACAATAGAAGTTGCTTTGTTACTGTTATTTATTTAAGCATTGGCTCATATAATAAAGTACATTACAGTTAATATAATAGAGATAATTAAAGAACATTAGAGATAAACCTACCAAAGGACTGCAGGAGTATTGTTTACAAACAGATAATAATAAGATTGCTGAGTACTGGAGACAAAATAGTTAAAATACAATGTTTACAAACAAATAGAATATAAAAGTAATATTGCTGAACTACTGGAGACAGTTAAAATACATGTGTAATAAAGATAGAACATGGTCATCACTGGTGAGACTACAAACTGGACTAAGATTGCACTACTGCAATGATCAGTTTTGAACATGAATTATATACAGCTAAAATTATTGCATTTTCAAGACAAAATACAAATTTCAGTTAGTGGCCTACATGAACTAGCAGGATTTTTATCAAAAACACGTCATTAAAATTTGACTTTTGGAAACTACTGTAAGATGATGAGACAGTTTTGTACTAAGTTTTTTTTTTTCCCTTCAAAATGTGTGAATACAACCATGTCATATCAAAACCATGAAACTACTTGTTGCTTACATTTCAAATAGAAAATTCCTACAACATGTACCATACATTTTTTGTTGAGTTACACACCATTTTAAGTAAATAAATTATACAGTATTACTGCACCATTGCAAACATTTCATATTGAATAAGAATTTTGCTACCATCCTGGTAAGGTTAATAAAAAGAAGGAATCACCTTCATCTTCACTGCACTAGTCTCATGGACATTGTATGATTGTGCTTGGAAATTGTGCACTTACAAAAACTCTAATATAACTCTCGTTACATCATTTATGAAACTTACCCGCATCAAAGACTCTCAAAGGAAGACCACGTCAACTCTTGCTTTTCACATTTCCTCGAGATGCACATGAGATGGGTTCAAGTCTATTGTTCATTCATACGCTGTATTCTCCTTAAGATTCCAAGAAGACTGCACAGCAATATGCTTGTATTTTCCAAGACTAGGGAAGAGGTAGTTTAGTCTATTGTAGGGCACCATACGTCTCCAAATTATCTTGAGATCAGGAACTCTGTTGATCTGCACTTTATCATACGCCAACACATGTATGCATTTCCTGAAGAAGCACATGAGATGGATTTAAGTCTGTTGTAGAGCATCATCCGTCTCACGCTTATCTTGTAATGCAGGATTGATGATCAATAGCAAATCCACACTGCGGTCAATAAGAAAAAACAAAGTAAATATACATAATATTTTCCACACACAGGCCGCCATCACAACCACAAATGTTAAAAGTGTGGGGGAGGTGGGATCCCCATCATCTATAACATCAAAGAAGATTTAAAGGTAAATAATTGGACACTTGTCACTTCACTGGATGAAATGTTGGTCTGCATGAAATATTATACAATGTGCCTTCATTAATGAATCTACACAGAAACCAATCTGTGAAGACTCTCAAAGGAAGACCATGCCAACTCTGGCTTCTTTTTTACGGGGAAATGGGAATATATATATATTTTTTCATAACAATTCAGGCAGAATTACAATCTAAAAATAGTTTTGCCCCAGGTGCTATTATTCTTAAGAAAAAGTGAAATTATTTCCTTAGTCCTAAAAAGTTAAGTCCTAAAAAATGAAGTCAATTGACTAGCGTTGTGAAAACATCAAGATTGAAAATTTATATTTTCTTCAAAATATTTAGACGACACTTTTACAGGTTTATTGTTTATTGTTTAACCCCCTAGGTATTTTTGCTAGGAACTACATGTATCTCAAAATTGTTAATAGTATTGTTGCAAAACAATTTTCAATGTGTTTTCAGGGAATATACATGTACATGTATTTGGCAGGGAGGGACTTGGAGACAATTAGCTATTCATTTGGGCTCTAAATAGTTCCCTGTTTCTATCCTTTAAGCCCATGCACGATTGGTAAAAGATAAATTTACACTCATGTATGTATGTATACCTCCATCCTTGAAGAGGATAAATATTATGTGCAGCAACCAGTCTGTTATTTTTTTTAGCTCAATTAAATCACATGTTAGAGAGGAAATTGGGAATACTCATGTTCAAATTTAGATTCCCAATACAAGATCACAGAGGTTGGTGTTCTTTCCCATACTGAACAACGTTCCAACTACATGTACATGATGTAAGTCAGCACATTGAACATTTGATATTCATTCTTCACAAAACGGTGAGAATTGTATGCATTAATTACAATGAAAGTTGATTAGTTTCTTGTCAGAATTTTGACCGCACTTTGAAAATTGTATTATTCATTATTTTCAAACAAACACTCAAAAAGATGGGCAGACTAAAATTTTGTTTCGGTTGAGTCCTCATTTCTTAGCAAGCACATCTACATAAAATACACTGTATAAAACAGTCGCTCATTTCCAAAAGTTTTTTTCAGAAATGAATGCTTCAATGAAACAGGTAAGATTTACACAATTGAAAAACATAGGCCTATGTGTATTTTTAAAAATGGCATAAAAAATAACTTGATTTGTAAATGCCCATGACAGTTAAGATTGATTGAATCAAACATGATCATGTAGGGGTGTATGTGTATTAACAGCCAGTAAAATACCTAACCATCAAGTATGCGCATTTATCACTGTCAGCTGTTATTAGCTGCGAGCAGGGGACTGAACCAATCAGTGTAGAAATTTGTATTGTGTCACACTAATGTACAGGGGATCCAGATACTCGTTCCATTTTTCAGTTCCAGTTATTCATAAACGACTTTTTAAAATTCGGACTTAACATTTGAGCAGCGTGAACCGGAATCTGTCACTCTTGAACAATGTAATGTTTACACTTTTACAGACAATTATCTTTAAATTCAAGAGATTACACTCCAATAAAGCCGTTGTAGTATTTTACGTTTTTCACTTTTCTCCAAGTGTTTGTGATACATTGTATCTAACTGTTTAGGCTGCAAAAGGCCTGGCAGTGGCTGCTTCAAACACAGGAGGAATGTTTCCTAATTGTTTACTTACTTTAATAAAAACAACACAGTAAAGAAAAGATTGATTTCATATGGAAAACTAGCGCGCATCTGCTCCGCGATCACCCACACGGCCCAATTTACACACAAAGTAATCACGAAATAGCGCCTCCCGATTTATTTTAATTCCTTCGGTTGGTAGAGCAACTTTCCCAACACCCGCCCCAGGTTTTAATAACGACAGTATCTGCTTCAAAATGATACCAAATTTAACTCTTTTCTTTACTGGGATAGGCCCGCGATTTTTGAAGGAAATAATACCTTTTTGGCTGAAATTGCATTTTTTCTATGACGATTGAGCACAATTTTCACCACTTCTACGTGACCTGCCGCACTAAATTCAACAGCAAATTCGCTGGCGGGATTTTTGTGAACACCTTCGGACGGAATATTAAACTACATGAAATATTCTTTCTGCTGATATAATACATGATACGATTGGTTGAGGAAAGACCATGATTTTTGGTCCAATCATATGTAGGGTTTCTCATCTCTGGTTTACATCTCTTGTATTGTTATCCCCATATTGTGCAATGGAAGAGTCCACTCATGCAGTATGCCTTGAGTAGTCATTGGTGGTCATAGCAACCCAGCCAGCTGTGCACTGGCTGTGTGAGGTCAGGGTCAATTAGCGCATGTGCACAGGTCAAATTCTTTTATGCTCAGAATCCCAGTAAAGTTTTCAATATGTGTATGGTATCCTATGTATTTGTGCACCACCGGAGGCATGTTTTCAACAAAAATGAAAATGGGTATCCAAAGTTTCCTGATTTTGGGTATCCGGTTCCAAAAATATCCGAAAACGCACACCCCTAGTCCATTTCATGGGAGTTATCCCTCAAATGTGAATTTGTAATACATGAACCAAATGAGATTATTTCCAAAGTACATGTATTTAATTACTTATTATCTTTGAAAACGCCATCAACTTGAGAACACTTCAGTTTTAAAAGGAAATATTAAATGATACTATTTTAATAACATTTTGAGATTCTAATAAATCTTATGGAAAAAAATTGGCATGATTTCAAACTGTACTATGACCAATGCATGTGTACCATACATTGTATGCAAACAGATCATGTACAAACTAGTGCTGGGAGTTACCAGTTACATGTAGTTCACTAACTGTTTAACTGAATCTTTCATACTGTACTATGACCAATGCATGTGTACCATACATTGTATGCAAACAGATCGTGTACAAACTAGTGCTGGGAGTTACCAGTTAGTTCACTAACAGTTTAACTGAATCTTTCATACTGTACTATGACCAATGCATGTGTACCATACATTGTATGCAAACAGATCATGTACAAACTAGTGCTGGGAGTTACCAGTTAGTTCACTAACAGTTTAAACCGAATCTTTCATACTGTACTATGACTAATGTGTGTGTACCATGCATGTATGCAAACAGATCATGTACAAACTAGTGCTGGGAGTAATTGCTTGTAAAGTGCTTGTAATTTTAAAAGTACATTGTAATCTCAATCCCCAGAGTACTGGCACAAACTTCACCCTTATATCTTCATTTCTTTGACATACATGTTAAGATAATTCTTGTAATTGTAGATAGCACATTGGCACAATATGCTACATATAAACACACAAATGCATGACAAAATTTCAATGCCTTTATACTGCATAATAGTTTGAATAGCGTAGATCGTGTCACACCACATTAATCTCTCCAGTTAAAATATCACAGAAGCAAATATGACATGAAGTTCATAATTCAAGAAGAAGTTAAAAAAGCACCAAAATTCAACGTAATATTTACGTGTATTTTGGATAGAATCTTGGAATGATAATGTTAATATCTTGTCAAGTAACATTTCTAATAAATCACTGAAACAAATACCAAACAAGGTCCTTTTAACATTCTAAAATTATTTTATTCTTGTTGATTTGAATTACGCAAATCATCTAAATACTTTGGGTAAACCCACTAACACTTTAGTAACAAACTACACTGTCTATTCTACAAAAATACATGTACACACTACATGTATTTATTCTACAAAACGAGCAGTTAGCATTGTAAACTAGGTTGGGTTCCAAGAGCATACTACTCCTTTACTTGAAATTGAAAATCTCAAATTTTTTAAAACTGGGAAATTTATGTTTAAATAATACTCATAACAATAAAGATTCAGCCTTTGTCTCAGTCATTTGACCGTGACACTCATTTATCATGTACATGTATATAATGAAACCAAAATCCTTTCATCCATTTTCTGAGATTGTTTGAGATTGTTATAACTAACTGTCATTGGCTTTTAATAAGAACAATCCAAGCAGAAATTTCAGTCGGGTATAATTAGCTTTTAGAAAAACTTACGATAATGTTGTGAGCACCATCAGCTGTGTGAGCCTGCAGTTCATCAAATGGGTGTCCGGATTCATCAAATGGGTGATTTTCGCTGTTGGAGGTTGAATCTACTTGCAGATGTATCATCTGTGGGAAAAACAAAACATACAAATTAGCTATTTTGGCGATACCTTTTAATCTTAAATGTCATAACATTTTGATTTTGCTTTTTGATTAAATGAACACTTTCCTATAAAAATTATTGACCAATTCCATTCTTTTTTCCTATGATGAAAGCAATTCAGTTGGAATACATTCTCAGGAAGATGGATACTTGTAGCAAATTTACACCAAGTAACTTTTTACATGTATACATGCATTGCATAAAAGTTTGTGAAATTGATAACCTGGTAATTGCCAATTCTGTTCAAAGGGACAGTATTATCACGATCAGAGCAGACTTTCAACAAGGCATGGAATCAGTGACTTAGTTTAAGATGAACACTGTGATTAAAACTTACTGGCTCATTTATGCAGCAACAGCGAGTAACATCACCTTATCATGTGGGGTATTATTTTCAGTAAATGTAAAACTAGCACTCTGATTCAATGCACTGTTGATCGTGACAATATTGTCCCTTTTAGGCAAAACAAAAGTTGCTGGTTTCTGGTAAAAGTTTGGCTTCAAAATTGGTGTGGTGACACTTTCTTTTTTGCCAACCAGTAAAATAAGTGATAAATGTACGTGGTTATTGGAACCAGACCAAATTTCCCATACAAAAAGTGTGGTGGCTAAGAGAGGCCACTAAATTGGACAAGGCTTCACAACCCTATGTGAAAAAGATGTTTAAAATACAGTACAATCCAGCAATTTTGGCTGCAATTGGACATCGTTTCAGAGCAAAAACAAAGAAAACTATAAATACTGTCACGCAGGTCTGAGACGATGCATAGAGACCAGAAACCAGAGACTTAGACATGGTACAACTGTGAACCTACCTAATACATGATAAAAGACATGAAACTGGTTGACCCTCATGTTTTTCAAGACTGTTGAAAGCTGATGAGCTGTGGTAGCTGTCGCTTGTTGGTTGATCTGAAAACAATGATCCTTCCATCAGTAGTATAGACACAGCATTTCTGTCATGTCATCATGGTCAATGATGGCAGAAACTAGAATATTCTGTTGTCTCTTCTTCCCAACTAAATCTGTGAAATAAAAATATAGTCAAGTGAGGAATGGAAAATGATTTTTTGGGAGATTTTGAGCAATGAATGTATGCACATCAAATGAGCTGTTGGCCCATTTTGTCGTCTGCTAAAACACATGCAATAGACATTGTGCACGCAGTGATGGTTGGCTTTGACATTCTTTCCCAGATTTCACTGAAGGCGACCCATTTTAATTTAGATCATCTTGCGCACACAACAATTTTATGACAGCTATTTGGCGTGTGCACAGACTGTGGCAAGTTACAATATATACACTGTACAAAAAGCCCAATTGATCACACCCGCATTCCGGCCGCATCACGCAGCTTACAGCGGCCTCACACGTGACTGTGTCGGGGGCGTGACTATCATATCAGAAGACAATGATCACTGGTGTGGCGTGATCAGAAACTTTGTCACGTATATAGTTGACATGGATGTTCATGTCACAAAACACGTGTTGAATAATGTCATTGGTCGATCACAGGTGATGTGGGCGGAACGAACCCGTTGTGGGAAAACAATTCATGTGCTTGCGCCTGCGGCCTTGCCGTGCCCCTGCCGCGCCCCTGCCTTCTAAATAAGGATATCCCATACGTCATGTTGGTTTTGGATAAGGAAATGATTTTGCGTACTAAAATAATATTTGATATTATGAAACTGCAAAATATTACGATCAGTAATACGAATATAAAATCAGAACTTGAATCTTTATTTATTTCTATCACAATGAACTTTTTTTTAAACTTGCCTTTAGTTTGATGAATAACTTAACATTTATCATAGGTAAAACTTGTAGCTTTGCATGGTGAGGATGATAAGTAAGACTAATTGCGGTGACATATTATGGAATCTGAGTAATTAGTCTGAAAAGAACTGGTGGTATCACCAGTTCTTTTCAGAACTAAACTGCTCAATTGAGATTCCACATGTTCACCAAATTAGTCTTACTTAACATTTATCATGTTTATGTGTAAATGAGTTAGGCTACCATAAATGCTTTGGATGGTCAAATCAGCGGCACACAAAGTAATGATTTTACAAATTTTAACAAGTCATATCTCAAGAACCGAAATAGGTATTCAAAAACAAATTGCACCGTTGATCTTCTCTCGTCTAGAGCTTGAATTTGATGTAGGCCTACATGTTGATGTATAACTTGACAAATATGGGAAAAGAATAAAAAATACGGTGTACTTATATAGCTAACTAACTTTAGTGGGGCTGACATGTATTGGACAGAAAAGTAGCGGTTGTATTCTACATTATTTCCTTTTTTAACGTAAAATTATTATATTGCATTAGCCCATACCGAAAGTCCTGGTTCACGTGGCAGAGTGACAGTGTTATTTGAGGTAACGTCATGACGTTAGTGCGGTGGTGCTGCTGACGGTCCTGCTTGACAGCTACTCACGCCGCCTTGCTGTGTAATCACAAAAGCTCATGGAAACTTAACTATTTCTGTACGAACTTTCCCGCATTATAGATGTATTCAACAGATGAAGAACGTTAGTTTTTACCGTTTCGGTAGAGAAAGACGTTTTTTTAATTTTTCAATGTAGATGCCATTTTGTTTGACATGTGGTGTGGTCGTATATACCGCCCTCTCGTGAGATAATTTGACTTGCAATGTATACCGCCCTCTCGGGATGGATACCGGAACTGAAAATAAGCCGTTTTGAATTTGGACAATTCCATGGCCGCCGTGGACTTAGCCTCTCGGGTGAAATAATGACAAGTTGAAGGCATGCTCAATGGAACATTACTACATTATAGACCGGGAAGATAACAATACAAATGAAACCATATATACGTTTGGGAATAGCTTAATTTTCAAGTTTTCAATACAGGCCAACCGGACAATTCTTTATCCATAGCTCTAAAAAAAACTTCCACTTTTGAGTTTGAACAAATTCCTTCACCTTTACAATACGGTGGCTGCCGTGACACTTAGCTCTTGGGCTGACAATGAAAGTTTAACGTTAGGTTCAGTTGGTAACTATGGAGGGGAACGGGGAACGTGCCCTCCGCCTGCTAGTCTGTCTGTGCCCTGGGTGCCCCCTTTCAGAATTTTGAAAATAGGTCCCCCATTTGAGACTGCAGGCTACAAAATGTTCAAGGATTGACATGCCGTCCTAGAAAAAGTGATGCACCCCTAGTGCCCCCTGAAAATTGGACCCTATAGTTACGCCAATGTTAGGTTCTCCCACGTACGTGCTGCACGAGTAGTTACATACGCATCACGCACACATGCAATCATGTACACGTGTACCCAGACGTACAGGGCCGGAGTACAACAGCTAGCACAAACTTCCTGTTCCATACAAAGCTTCAAATCCTATACTGGCAATTTCTATTTAAAAAAAAACATTCAAAGTCTCAGGATAAAGTGTCAATACTTGGTATTCTCTGCCCTGAGTTAACTTCCAGAAGGAGATTAATAGTTCCATCAGTGATTTTGTTGTATACAGGCCTCACCATGTCTATTCTTTTGGTTTAAAGGGACAATATCGTCACGATCAGATCCACAAACGTGAAATCGGTGTCCTCGTATAACACAATTACTGTATGGCTACATTATGCAGCGTCAAACTTACTATGACATTATCATGTGCGATATTATTTCCAGTCACTGATTTAATCTAAAACTAGCACTCCGATTCCATGCCCTGTTGATCGTTACGACAATTGTCCCTTTAATAGTAAACTTAAACCCAAATTTCTTAAGTGGACCAAGCGGTCCAGTGGAAGGGTTTGGGACTCTTGTCAAGCCCCAGTAATACATTTTACTTTGAACTGGTCTACTATTTATAAATACATTCACGTGCAAATTTCTCAATCGTGCTCTCTGGGCACATATCACATACACGGACTGCTAACCACAAAATGTCTCTTCAGTGCTATAAGGAGTGAAGGGAACCTTTATGATAAACTGCAACAGAGGGCGCTCTTCAACCAAAACGTTCAGGGGGCATGTACAGGCCAGGGGAATTAGAAATATCAGTTTTTTATTTTAATGATTTAGTTTTGTTTCTAATAGGCCTGTACATGTTTGAGAGGGAAGAATATAAAAAGGTCAAAAATTTAAATAATAACCCCCAATCATGGGCGTCTGCCCAGTAGGTCCTTGGTGGTTTTGTTTTTAACCTTGCCCATTCTAAGGATTAAAATCAAAGACAACAATTTGTTAACAGTAGGAAGTGGCCAAGTGGAATTCCTCAGGACTCTTGCCCAAAAGGACTTAGGTTCAATTCCCAATGAGATTTTTGTTGTTTACTTTGTTACTTTGACAGGATCCATTCTAAGGTTATAATTAAAATCCAACGTATCATTTTTTAGACAGGAGGAAGTGGTAATATGGAAATCCTCGGGACTTTTGCCTGAAAAGATCCGGGTGATTTGGTGGTGGAGAATGTGCCTCATTTAGATGATTTACTTATGACAATTTTCATATTGTCACAGTTTTACGAAGGGCAGGCATGACGTCTGAATAACCTGGACTACAATGTCCTGAGATACAGTCTGACTTGAAGCTCCCCTCAATTCAAAACTATTATGAAGACGATTTTGATTATTATTATATTTTGTATATAATTCCCCTCATACGATACTTCAACATTAACACTTAGTAAGATCTTAATAGTTAAATCTGTCATGCATTTGCATCGTGTATTAGACCCACAAACGTCTCTGGTTTCTGGTCTCGGTGTGCGTCGCCTCATCAGACCCGCGCGTCGGCATTTTGATGTTTTGATGTTTTATTTTTGCTATGAATCTGCCGTGCTGTGTTTTAAACGACTTTTTCACATTGGGGTATAAACGTTTGCCTGATTTGTGAGGCTTCTCTTAGCCACCATACTTTATGTATGGAGAATTTGGTCTATTTCCAATAACCGCGTATGTACATATGTATCACTTATTTCACTGGCTGGCAAAAAACAAACAAACTATAAAAAAAATAACAAAAACAACAAACAACAAACAACAAAACAAAAAACACACCAAAAACAAACAAACAAACAAAAACAAAAACAAACAAAAACGCATCACCACACCGTAATAGAACAAAATTAAAGGAACAATATCATCACGATCAAGAGGACATGGAATCAGAGTGCCAGTTTTAGATTAACTCAGTGACTGAAAATAATAATACAAGGTCATGGAGTGCCATGGTTGAGCGGTTTAGTGCATCGGATTTGTGTTCTGATGGCTGAGTCGTCAGAATGTGGGTTCGAATCAACCACGCGATCGTGGTACTTGTGAGCGGTTGACACTTTACCATAAATGCTTCTCTCCACCCAGGAGTAAATGGGTACCTGTGAGGGCAGAGTTGGTTGTTGTGTTTAATTAGCCCATATGCGCCGAAATGGCAGCAACATATCCCCGAGGAGCTGAGATGGTTTCTGGAATGATTTATGCCGCCTGATGAGCAGCGCCTGGCGTTTTGATACCTTGTTTAAAAGCGTAACATGTGTGTATTATTCGAGCGTAAACAGTGTCGCTGGCAGGCCACTCCAATTCCATGCCCTGTCGATTGTGATGGCAGTGACCCTTTATGGGCTACTCCGATTCCATGCCCTGTCGATTATGACGACAGTGTCCCTTTAGGTGCCACTCTCATTCCGTGCCCTGTCGATTGTGACGACAGTGTCCTTTTAAGTGCCACTCCGATTCCGTGCCCTGTTGATTGTGACGACAGTGTCCCTTTAAGTGCCACTCCGATTCCATGCCCTGTCGATTGTGACGACAGTCTCTCTTTAAGTGCCACTCCGATTCCATACACTGTTGATTGTGACAATAGTGTCCCTTTAAGTGCCACTCCGATTCCATGCCCTGTCTGTACGGCGATAATGTACGCTAAGTGCCACTCGATTCCATGCCCTGTCTATTTTGGCGATAATGTCCTTTAAGCTGCCACTCGATTCCATGCCCTGTAGGTTGCCGGCGATAGTGTCGCTAAGTGCCACTCCGATTCCATGCCCTTTCAGGTGTTACGACAGTGTCCCTTTAAGTGCCACTCTGATTCCATGCCCTGTCTATTTTGATGATAATGTCCCTTTAAGTGTCACTCCGATTCCATGCCCTAGTTGTGACGGTGTCGCTTTAAAGTGCCACTCTGATTCCATGCCCTGTTGATTGTGATGACAGTGTAACTTCAAATCCACTCGATTCCATGCCCTGTCGATTGTGCAACAACAGTGTCCCTAAGTACCACTCGATTCCATGCCCTGTCGATTGTGGCGACAATGTCGCTAAGTGCCACTCCGATTCCATGCCCTGTCAGTGCAGCGACAGTGTCCCTTTAAAAGTGCCACTCCGATTCCAATCCCTGTATTTGTATTAAGCAGAAAGTGCCACTCCGATTCGCCCCTGTTGTGATGACAGTGTCCCTTTAAATGCCACTCCGATTCCATGCCCTGTCGATTGTGACGACAGTGTCCCTCAGTGCCACTCCGATTCCATGCCCTGTAGATTGTGACGACAGTGTCCTTTTAAGTGCCACTCCGATTCCATGCCCTGTCCATTTTGATGATAATGTCCCTTTAAGTGCCACTCCGATTCCATGCCTTGTCGATTGTTACGACAGTGTCCCTTTAATTAGTACCACTCCGATTCCATGCCCTGTCGATTGTGACGACAGTGTCTCGATCTTTAAGGGCCACTCTGATTCCATGCCCTGTCGATTGTGACGACAGTGTCTCGATCTTTAAGGGCCACTCTGATTCCATGCCCTGTCGATTGTGATGACAGTGTCCCTTTAATTAGTGCCACTCCGATTCCATGCCCTGTCGATTGTGACGACAGTGTCTCTTTAAGTGCCACTTTGATTCCATGCCCTGTCGATTGTAATGACAGTGTCCCTTTAAGGGCCACTCCGATTCCATGCCCTGTCGATTGTGACGACAGTGTCTCTTTAAGTGCCACTCTGATTCCATGCCCTGTCGATTGTAATGACAGTGTCCCTTTAAGGGCCACTCCGATTCCATGCCCTGTTGATTGTGACGACAGTGTCCCTTTATGGTTCCATGCGGTAGAAGTCTTTCAGTTTATCGCCAAACTCACACTTGTCGGCAGCCATTGGAGGAAAACGGATAAATCTGTTATTTAGAAATACTTTAAAGGGGCAGTGTCGTCACAATCAACGCGAGCGGAATCAGAGTAATATTCCAACAAGATAAAGGTCATTATTACTGTTGTTGCGCCGTGTTAATGAGCCAGTAATTTGTAGTCACTGTGTTCATCTTAAACTAGAACATCAATTCCATGCCCTGTTGAAAGTCTGCTCTGATTGTGACGGTACTGCCTCTTTAATGATGGAAACGCCCCATCCTTTATTAATTAGGAAACGCCCATTCTCCCAAATCCAAGTTCCACCACAGGAGACCTTAATGCCAGTTCATACTAGAAGTGAATGCAAAAAATAATAAACTGGAAATTTAGTGTTTGTTTGATTAAAACACTAGGTGTTCGGGTTGTTTTAGTAAAGGTGAATCTTATCTAACGACCTTTAAATAGGAAAAATTAAAAATATTCATATTTGCGTCATTTGTCATCTATTGTTTAAAATTTGTGATTTTGTTCATGGGGGACTTTTTGGTTATGGCTTTTGTAAGAGTTTATTCCAATCGCAGTACTTTATAAATCCGTCTCCAAACAAACTTAGCCTACAGAGAGGTATGGAAATACTTTTGTTTTTACCTTCCGCTACGGAACACAAGGGCAAATAAGCATCACGTCATTCTTGTATTCTTTCGGAAGCTCTCTGCTGATCGATGTGTATCATTGTAAAATAAATTGAGTGGTTGAAGAATTTTGATCTTCGAAAGATTAAACTTTAAATTAATGTTAATTGGTACCCAAAAGTTACGGAAGCGTTAAAGGGACATAGTAAACAAATACTGGGCTTAAGTCATAACTATGACTTAACATCCAATAATTATTACTTATTATGTCGTAATTATGACTTAGCATAATTATGACTTTTTATATCATAATTTTGACTTAATATTTGATAATTATGACTGAAATAAGTTATAATTATGACTTATCTTACCAATCAATTTAACTTATCACGTACGACACTATGTTTACAGATAAATGAAAGCCGTGCACTTGTTTGCATTATGCCTATACAGTCGGACAGAAATGAGCTAATTAAGTTCTATCTTGATATTGGACTGCAACAGAAAGAATATTGGGGGCGCCGAAAGCACAACCAAACTATGTCAAAATAATGGACACATTTTCCAACCACTAAATGTGCTAGCGCCCTCTATAGTTTGTATTTTTCGAGCCCTGAGCCCGGGAATATTTTTTCACTTCAACACCCGGAAGACAAGGTCAAATTGGGGTCACGTCTGTGTAACTTTTTCTGTTTTTCAAGACCTATCCGATGCAAGACTTACCCCCTTGTGAATTTTTATATTTTGTAGAAAATGGGTATAATTTGCCAAAATCTTGATGACAAAAATTGCCAAGACTTACCCCTTGTAATTTTTATTCATATAATTGGCCCATTTAAAAAAAACAATTTTTTTTTAGAACATTAAAAAGTCTTGTACATTTATTTCAAAATTTTGGCAAATTATACGAATAAAATGTTTTAAAAAATCACAAAGGGCAAGTCTTGCAATGTTTTCTCTTGAAATTGACATAAAATTATTACAAACTTTTTTTTCACAAAAGCAAATTTAAAGAAAAGATTTCCAAGACTTATCCCTTTTGAATCTTTGATTCTGTTCATATGAGAGTAAGACTTAACCCTTGTAATATTTTCATTTGTTTCAAATTCACAGAGGAGGAGAGGGGTAAGAGAAGGATAAGAAGTCATCATCTACCGATATCCACAAAATGATATACGAAACTGTTTTATTTAAAACTATTTGGACATAAATATGTGATACGACAAAATAAAATTGCAAGTGCTAGATACAATAATTTATCTTCATGTAAAAACAATTTGTTTAATAACGTACGAGTAATCATTTAAATGCAAAGCATTTAATAAATATATTTTAGCATAAGCTAGCATCTTGTGCAAAAAAATTCCAAGCAAGAAGCATTCAACAAGTTTCAACATTTACTCATTTTTACTAATTTAAAAATCCAATAATTTTAGAATTACTAGCAAATTCTTCAAATTCATTTTTATATCACATTAAACCATTACTTAATTTGATTCATTTGGATGATACAATCATTCATCTTCATGTAAAAACAATTTGCTGAATAAGCTACAAGTAATTATTTCAATGCGTCTACTAAATATATTTTAGCATAAGCCAACATTTTCCCAGCAAGAAGTATCAATACATTCAGTTTCTTCAGTATTTTTACTCATTTAAAATTCCAATAATTTTAGAATTTTTATATCACATTAAATCATTACTTAATTTTATTCATTTGGATGGTAGTAAATGATCACTAACTTAAATGGACAATATTGTCATGATCAGAACAGACTTTCAACATGGCATGGAAATTGGTGTCCTAGTTAAAGATAACTAAAAATAACTTGCTCATTTATGCAGCAGCATCGGTAATATGACCTCATGTGGTGTATTATTTCACTCATCAAGTTAATCTCATTAGCACTCTGATTTCCATGCCCTGTTGATCATCATGAAATTTTCCCTAAAATTACCAAAGGTGTCACTCCTTAACCCTAACCCCTCTAGGTATTCTGGCTTGGAACTTTCGTAATCCTCAAATCCTCCGGTGCACTTTGTCAACATATTCAAAATCCATGCATTTTCGTTGATCTTTCATTTTCAGCACTTATGGCCTGTACTTCTTGCCAGGTAGTAATTTTGTCCCATTTGAAGGAAAGTACCATTGTTTCAAAGTAAAACTTTGTGTAGCTTTGCATGGTGAGGATGATAAGTAAGACTAGTTGCGGTGACACCACCATGGAATCTCAATTGAGTAGTCAGTGGTTCTGAAAAGAACTGGAGGTTGTACCTCCAGTTCTTTTCAGGCAAGATAATGCTACTCAGTGAGATTCCCTAATGTCCTGAAATAATCTGCCAGACTAAAAGTGATGAATTAAAAAAGTGTCCTTTTGAGGATTTTGGAGGATATGAGGGTTAGTTGAGGGTTAAGTACAAATAATGATTAATTATAACATTGCATGATCATTCTATCTAGTTCACTAAGTGCAATTTTATGAATTATTGGAAGTGGACATTTCCTAAGATCACTACAATAAAATTAATAAATTGCTGTTCAACAGTGCAGATTCGACAAGGATGTCAAGACGATCACCTCAGTTATTTTTACATGACCAAATGTGACGGTCTGTGAAAATGAATCACCGGTCGCAAATTTGAAAAATTGTGATTGCTATGTAGGTTATATATTTTATTGATTAAAATTGACATAAATTTCCAATCAATAAAATATTAAACTCAATAATTTTTGTGGTAAGGTCGTTTCATTTCTATCATTTGTTTTCTTTTGAATGGGACCTCAAACAAATACCAAACACCTCTAACAAATACCAAATTAAATCTGATGGTGTACTCTTTCCAGCCATAAATCTCCAATTTTTCAAATTTGCGACTTGTGACTCGATTTTAACAGAGCGGGTCACAAATAAACCTCGCTATTGGCCAATGATGGCAAAACTATTTCTAAATTTGTTTACTCTCTTTGAATAAATAAATAAATATATCAAATAAAATCAAACTGTGAATGTTTCTAAACTTGTTATGTTGTGTTGTTTACAAGAAAATAGTAAAATTACCTTCAGATATTTTTCTTCTCGTACGAATGTAGATTTCAGGATCAAGTGCTCTTTCCTAAATTTAAACTAAAATAGTCTTTTCTTAAAAATGAAAGAACCTCAGAAAATATATTCCAGCGAATTAAACCATCATTGTAGTGGCCGCGAATATTTTAAGAAACTTACATGACTTCTTGTTTTTAAATTACATCAGATTTGACATTAAAGGAAGATACATTAAGGCAAAAACAAGTCTCAAGGTTCTACTCATTGGATGGCTTCCAAAATCAGTGCAGTGATGCAACTTTTTTTACTAATCATTTTTTAAACAAGTGAAATATGTGACAGTTATTGGAGACGAATCAAATTGCCAAAAACAAAGTAGGGTATTGGCTAGAGAGGTCACAAATTGGACAAATATTCTTATGCTGTAAAAAGTTTGTTTAACACAAAGCAATCAATCGAGCAATTTTGGCTGTGGTGGATATCGTTTCATAGCAAAAAAAAAAAATGCTGATGGTGGCAGGTGGGTGTGAGGTAATATGCTGCAGAGACCACAGCAGGAGACTTTTCTTTATGGCCTTATGTTTGAATACTTATCTTTTTCTCAATATTATAATATTACAGATCATGAACATAGCAAATTATTGTTTACCAGTCTACAACATAATAATACATGTTATCAAACAAATTCTTTATCAAAAGCATCCTTTAAAAAATCAGGTAACTAAGCATCCTTTATCCAATTCAGTAATAAGTACACCACTGCAAGCTTCCTAATATTTAATTTTGCCGACATCATCCTGGTAAGGTTAGTTTAAAGCAGGGCTACCACGTGCAGGTCCCAGGATACCAGCCCCGCAGCGCCTTCGGGTCAGGCCGGGCCCCATGGTCCCTACACAAAGTGTAGCTTTCGTCCCACCCCGAAGGGCGCCCTACCTACTCAGCAACGGCCCCTTTCTGTGCGATTGCGAAAGGAGCTACTACCGTCGACCATTTGTGATCACACGATACCACTGCTCTATACGGTGCAGGCCGATGCACCTAAGATCGACAGCCAGCTGAGGACTGAGTTTACCCTGGCCAGTAGTAGGACCCGGCCACTCGAATGCTGTGTGTCCAGGCCCTTCGCCTGTATCGCCGCACCACCTGTATCGCCCACCTCACATATCGCCGCACCACCTGTATCGCGCACCACCTGTATCGCCGCGCACCACCCGATATCGCGCGCCACCGTGTCGCGCACCACACATGTCGCCGCACCACCTGTATCGCTTACTCACATATCGCGCTTTACCTGTATCGCCGCACCACCTGTATCGCGCTGCCTGTCGCCGCGCACTCCGCGTCGCGCTACCTGTATCGCGCGCACCACCTGTCGCGCACCACCTGCCAGCCGCACCACCTGGTCGCCACCACCGTGTCGCCGTCGCCCGGTAATCCTGCGCCCGCGAGATCGCGCATCACCCGGTCGCGCGGCGCCAGATAAATATCTGGTGTCGCCAAACCGTCGTGCCGGGTGGAATCAGCGCGTATTTTAGAGATCCCACTTCCTGTGCATGTGAGATTACTTGCAATAGTACATGCGCAAAAACCAAATCAAGCCCCATCACTTACAATCTGTTTACATAAAATAGAGAAACTCAACATGGATTATACTTCCAGTCTGTCTCAGCTGTTGAAGACTCGGATATTGCTTCTTCAAACAAAACAGCAAGGGTGGAAGGCCTTGGGAGGGTTGGTCTGCAAACTCCATCAGCTAATAATTGTTATAAAAAGATTAGGAATGGAAACCAATAATTCAAGTTTATATTGCAGATCAAGATAAGAGGTTAGCAAAATGTGATTTTCACATCTGCTGCTGAACTGAATTCATTTACTTGTGGTCCCCAGTAGAAGCCCTCAGTTTTTTTTAGAGATACAAAAAAAAAATTAAAATGGTCTAAATTTTGACCAAGATAATAGTGTTATTTAAAAAAAAAATACATTTTTTAGTGACCTTGCGTACATCTTTGATCTGTGACTTAGATCTGTGATTTTGAGAGTGAAAATTTCGTCAATTTCGTTTCATAGCAAAAAACAACAACTAAAACTGCTGATGAGTGGCAGAGTGGGTGTGAGGTAATATGCACAGAGACCACAAACAGGAGACCTTTTCTTTATGGCCTTATGTTGAATACTTATCTTTAACAAGTGAAATATGATTATTGGAACCAGATGGGTACCAAAAACAATGGGGTGGCTAAGAGGTCGTGGACAAATATTCTTATGCTGTAAAAAGTTTTTTAACACAAAGCAATCAATCGAGCAATTTTGGCTGTAATTGGATATCGTTCGCCAGCAAAAAAACACCTAAAACTGCTGATGAGCAGAAATTGAATTGGTAAAGTGTATGCTGAGACCACAAACAGGAGACTTTTCTTTGTAACCTTATATTTGAATACTTATCTTTTCTCAATATTATAATATTACAGATCATGAACATAGCAAATTATTGTTTACCAGTCTACAACATAATAATACATGTTATCAAACAAATTCTTTATCAAAAGCATCCTTTAAAAAATCAGGTAACTAAAAGCATCCTTTATCAATTCAGTAATAAGTACACCACTGCAAGCTTCTAATATTTAATTTTGCCGACATCATCCTGGTAAGGTTAGTTTTAAAACAGGGCTACACGTGCAGGTCCCAGGATACCAGCCGCGCCTTTGGTCTTCGGGCCCATGTCGTCCCTACAAAAGTGTAGCTTTCGATCCACCCCGAAGGAAGCGCCCTACCTAATCGCCGCGGCCCACTCTGTCGATTGCAGAAAGGAGCTCTACTGTTCGTCGACCATTTGTGATCACACCGATACCACTGCTCCCTATACCGGAGGTGCAGGCCCGATGCACTGCTAAGATCGACAGCCAGCTGAGACTGGGTTTACCCTGGCCGGTAGTAGGACCCCATGCCTCGAATGCTGTGTCCAGGCCCCTTCGCACCTGTATCGCCGCACCACCTGTCGCCCGCACCTCACGTGTCGCCCGCACCACCTGTCGCCGCACCTCACGTATCGCCCGCACCACCTGTATCGCCGCACCACCTGTCGCACCACCACGTGTCGCCCGCACCACCCGGTATGCGCACCACACATGTCGCCGCGCACCACCTGTCGCCCGCACCTCACGTGTCGCGCACCACCTGTAAGCCGCACCACCTGTATCGCCGCACCTCACGCATCGCCGGCGCACCACCTGTCGCGCACCACCCGTATCGCCGCACCACACATATCGCCGCACCTGTATCGCGCACCTCACATGTCGCGCACCACCTGTATCGCCGCACCACCTGTACACCACCATGTATCGCCCGCACCACCTGTGTCGCCCGCACCTCACGAATCGCCGCACCACCACCTGTATCCGCGCACCACCTGTGTCGCCCGCACCTCACGTGTCGCCGCACCACCTGTATCGCCCGCACCACCTGTCGCCGCACCACCTGAATCGCCCGCGCCACCCGTATCGCCCGCGTCGCCCGCGTCACCAGCGCCGCGCCAGATCGCCGCATCACCCGAATCGCCGGCGCCACCGAATCGTCGCATGTCGCCCGGGTGTCGTAAACCCAAATCGTCACCGGTGGAATCAGCGCAATATTTTCAAGGATCCCACTTCCTGTGGTGTGAGATTACTTGCAATGGTGTGCTTAAAAAAATATAATAACTTGAAGCCTACGCACATCACCCACAATCTTATTTACATAAAATAAGAAACTCAACATGGATTATACTTCCAGTCTGTCTCAGCTGTTGAAGACTCGGATTGTTACTTATTCAAACAAAACAGCAAGGTGGTAGGCCTTGGGAGGTTGGTCTGCAAACTCCATCAGCTAATAATTGTTATAAAAAGATTAGGAATGGAAACCAATAATTCAAGTTTATTTTGCAGATCAAGATAATAGGTTAGCAAAATGTGATTTTCACATCTGCTGCTGAACTGAATTCATTTACTTGTGGTCCCCAGTAGAAGCCCTCAGTTTTTTTTAGAGATACAAAAAAAAAATTAAAATGGTCTAAATTTTGACCAAGATAATAGTGTTATTTAAAAAAAAAATACATTTTTTAGTGACCTTGCGTACATCTTTGATCTGTGACTTAGATCTGTGATTTTGAGAGTGAAAATTTCGTCAATTTCGTTTCATAGCAAAAAACAACAACTAAAACTGCTGATGAGTGGCAGAGTGGGTGTGAGGTAATATGCACAGAGACCACAAACAGGAGACTTTTCTTTATGGCCTTATGTTGAATACTTATCTTTTCTCAATATTATAATATTACAGATCATGAACATAGCAAATTATTGTTTACCAGTCTACAACATAATAATACATGTTATCAAACAAATTCTTTATCAAAAGCATCCTTTAAAAAATCAGGTAACTAAAAGCATCCTTTATCAATTCAGTAATAAGTACACCACTGCAAGCTTCTAATATTTAATTTTGCCGACATCATCCTGGTAAGGTTAGTTTAAAGCAGGGCTACCACGTGCAGGTCCCAGGATACCAGCCCCACCGCGCCTTTGGGTCTTGAGGCCATCGTCCTACCACAAAGTGTGGCTTTCCGGTCCACCCCGAAGGGCGCCTACTAATCGCAGACGGCCCTTTCTGTGCGATTGCAGAAAGGGCTCCTACTATTCGTCGACCATTTGGCATCACACCGATACCACTGCTCCTATACCGGAGGTGCAGGCCCGATGCTAAGATCGACAACCAGCTGAGACTGAGTTTACCCTGGCCAGTAGTAGGGACCCCACATGCCTCGAATGCTGTGTCCAGGCCCCTTTCGCACCTGTATCGCCGCACCACCTGTATCGCCGCACCTCACGTATCGCCGCACCACCTGTATCGCACCTCACGTATCGCCGCACCACCTGTCGCCCGCACCACCTGTATCGCCGCACCACCCGTATCGCCGCCACCACCCGTATCGCCCGCACCACCCGTATCGCCGCACCACCTGTATCGCCGCACCTCACGTATCGCCGCACCACCTGTATCGCCGCACCACCTGTCTCCCCCCCCCACACGTATCGCCGCTCCACCTGTATCGCCCGCACCACCTGTATTTGCCGACATCATCCTGGTGGGTTAGTTTAAAAGCAGGGCTACCGTGCAGGTCCCAGGATACCAACCCGCGCCTTCGGGTCTTGAATGTCGTCCCTACACAAAGTGTAGCTTTCGGTCCACCCGAAAGGCGCCCTATAATCAACGCGTGCTTTCTGTACGATTGCAGAAAGGGCTCCTACGTTCGTCGACCATTTGGCAGTCACCGATACCACTGCTCCCTATACCGCAGTTGCAGGCCCGATGCGCCAGATCGACAGCCAGCTGAGACTGGTTACCCTGGCCGGTAGTAGGACTGCCCTCAGATGCTGTGTCAGGCCCCTTCCTTGTCGCCTTCCCACCTGTCGCACCTGCGTGTCGCCCGCACCACCTGTATCGCGCGCACCTCACGTGTCGCCGCTGCACCTGTATCGCCGCACCTCGCGTGTCGCGCACCACCTGTATCGCCGCACCACCTGTATCGCCCGCACCACCCGTGTCGCCGCACCACCCGTATCGCCGCACCACACATGTCGCCGCTTTCACCTGTATCGCCCCGCACCTCACGTGTCGCCGCACCACCTGTCGCGCACCACCTGTATCGCCGCACCTCACCGTGTCGCCCGCACCACCTGTATCGCCCGCACCACCGTGTCGCCGCACCACACATGTCGCCGCACCACCTGTATCGCCGCACCTCACATATCGCGCACCACCTGTATCGCGCACCACCTGTATCGCCGCACCACATGTATCGCCCGCACCACCTGTATCGCGCCCGCACCTCACGTGTCGCGCACCACCTGTATCGCCCGCACCACCTGTCGCCCGCACCTCGTATCGCCGCACCACCTGTGTCGCCCGCACCACCTGTATTTGCCGACATCATCCTGGTAAAAGTTAGTTTAAAAGCAGGGCTACCACGTGCGGGTCCCAGGATACCAACCCCACTGGCGCCTTTCGGTCTTCGGGCCCATCGTCCTACCTGAAGTGTAACTTTCCGGTCCACCCCGAAGGAAGCGCCCTACCTAATCAGCAACGGCCCCTTTCTGTACGATTGCGAAAGAGCTCCCTGTTCGTCGACCATTTTGTGATCACACCGATACCACTGCTCCTATACCGGAGGTGCAGGCCCGATACACGCTTAAGATCGACAGCCAGCTGAGACTGAGTTTACCCTGGCCAGTGGTAGGACCCACACATGCCTCGAATGTGTCCAGGCCCCTTTCGCACCTCACGTATCGCCGCACCACCGGTATCGCGCGCACCTCACGTATCGCCCGCACCACCTGTATCGCCGCACCTCATCGCCGCACCACCTGTATCGCCGCACCACCCGTATCGCCGCACCACCCGCACCACCTGTATCGCCGCACCACCCGTATCGCCGCACCACACATATCGCCGCACCACCTGTATCGCCGCACCTCACATATCGCCGCACCACCTGTATCGCCGCACCACCCGTATCGCCGCACCACCCGTATCGCCGCACCACACAAATCGCCGCACCACCTGTATCGCCGCACCTCACGTATCGCCGCACCACCTGTATCGCCGCACCACCTGTATCGCCGCACCTCACCTATCGCCGCACCACCTGAAACGCCGCACCCCCCCGTATCGCCGCACCACACATATCGCCGCACCACCTGTATCGCCGCACCTCACGTATCGCCGCACCACCTGTATCGCCGCACCACCTGTATCGCCGCACCTCACGTATCGCCGCACCACCTGTATCGCCGCACCACCTGTATCGCCGCACCACCCGTATCGCCGCACCACCCGTATCGCCGCACCACCCGTATCGCCGCACCACACATATCGCCGCACCACCTGTATCGCCGCACCTCACGTATCGCCGCACCACCTGTATCGCCGCACCACCCGTATCGCCGCACCACCCGTATCGCCGCACCACACATATCGCCGCACCACCTGTATCGCCGCACCTCACGTATCGCCGCACCACCTGTATCGCCGCACCACCTGTATCGCCGCACCTCACGTATCGCCGCACCACCTGTATCGCCGCACCACCCGTATCGCCGCACCACACATATCGCCGCACCACCTGTATCGCCGCACCTCACATATCGCCGCCGCACCACCTGTCGCCGCACCACCTGTATCGCCGCACCACATTGTATCGCCCGCACCTGTATCGCCGCACCTCACGTATCGCCGCACCACCTGTATCGCCGCACCACCTGTATCGCCGCACCACCTGTATCGCCGCACCTCACGTATCGCCGCACCACCTGTATCGCCGCACCACCTGTATTTTGCCGACATCATCCTGGTAAGGTTAGTTTAAAGCAGGGCTACCACGTGCAGGTCCCAGGATACCAGCCCCACGCGCCTTTCGGGTCTTCGGGCCCATCGTCCTACTAAGTGTTTCCAGTCCACCCCGAAGGAAGCGCCCTACCCTAATCAGCAACGGCCCCTTTCTGTACGATTGCAGAAAGGGCTCCTACTGTTCGTCGACCATTTGTGATCACACCGATACCACTGCTCCTATACCGGAGGTACGGGCCCGTGCGCAACAAGATCGACAGCCAGCTGGAGACTGGTTTACCCTGGCCCGGATAGTAGGACCCCACATGCCTCGAATGCTGTGTCCAGGCCCCTTTCGCACCTGTATCGCCGCACCACCTGTATCGCCGCACCTCACGTATCGCCGCACCACCTGTATCGCCGCACCTCACGTATCGCCGCACCACCTGTATCGCCGCACCACCTGTATCGCCGCACCACCCGTATCGCCGCACCACCCGTATCGCCGCACCACACATATCGCCGCACCACCTGTATCGCCGCACCTCACGTATCGCCGCACCACCTGTATCGCCGCACCTCACGTATCGCCGCACCACCTGTATCGCCGCACCACCTGTATCGCCACCGCACCACGGCATCATGCGCCACACATATCGCCGCACCACCTGTCGCCGCACCTCATTATCGCCGCACCACCTGTGTCAACCGCACCACGCCTGGCGCCGCACCGCACATATCGCCGCACCACCTGTATCGCCGCGCACCTCACTCATCGCCGCACCTGCATCGCCGCACCACCTGTATCGCCGCACCTCACGTATCGCCGCACCACCTGTATCGCCGCACCACACCCATATCGCCGCGCACCACACATATCGCCGCACCACCTGTATCGCCTTTTCGCGCCTCGCCACTTTTATATCGCCGCACCACCTGTATCGCCGCACCACCTGTATCGCCACCACCTGTATCGCCGCACCTCACGCGCCTCTTACGCACCACCTGTGCTCGCGCACACCTGCTCGCCGCACCTCACGTATCGCCGCACCACCTGTATCGCCGCGCCACCCGTATCGCCCGCATCACCGCGCCGCATGAATCGCCGCATCACCCGAATCGCCGCGCCACCCGAATCGTCGCATCGCCGGTGTCGCCAAAGCAAATCGTCACCGAATTGGAATCAGCGCAATATTTTAAGGATCCCACTTCCTGTGCGTGTGGATTACTTGCAATGTGTTGTGCCAAAAAATATAATAACAGGCCTGCGCACATCACCCACAATCTTATTTACATAAAATAAGAAACTCAACATAGATTATACTTCCAGTCTGTCTCAGCTGTTGAAGACTCGGATGTTACTTATTCAAACAAAACTGCAAGGGTGGTGAGCCTTGGGAGGTTGGTCTGCAAACTCCATCAGCTAATAATTGTTATAAAAAGATTAGGAATGGAAACCAATAATTCAAGTTTATTTTGCAGATCAAGATAATAGGTTAGCAAAATGTGATTTTCACATCTGCTGCTGAACTGAATTCATTTACTTGTGGTCCCCAGTAGAAGCCCTCAGTTTTTTTTAGAGATACCAAAAAAAAATTAAAATGGTCTAAATTTTGACCAAGATAATAGTGTTATTTTAAAAAAAAATACATTTTTTAGTGACCTTGCGTACATCTTTGATCTGTGACTTACATC
This sequence comes from Zoroaster sp. YZ-2022, assembly GCA_029582265.1. Classification (NCBI taxonomy): domain Eukaryota; kingdom Metazoa; phylum Echinodermata; class Asteroidea; order Forcipulatida; family Zoroasteridae; genus Zoroaster; species Zoroaster sp. YZ-2022. The sequence continues at coordinate 36,858,035 of CM055824.1, read as the reverse complement.
TGTGATTTTGAGAGTGAAAATTTCGTCAATTTCGTTTCATAGCAAAAAAAACAACTAAAACTGCTGATGAGTGGCAGAGTGGGTGTGAGGTAATATGCACAGAGACCACAAACAGGAGACTTTTCTTTATGGCCTCATGACCACTTATCTTTCTCAATATTATAATGTACAGATCATGAATATAGCAAATTATTGCCCAGGTCTACAACATAATAATACATGTTATCAAACAAATTCTTTATCAAAAGCATCCTTTAAAAATCAGGTAACTAAAGCATCCTTTATCAATTCAGTACACTGCAAGCTTCTAATATTTAATTTGCCGACATCATCCTGGTAAGGTTAGTTTAAAGCAGGCCTACCACGTGCGGGTCAGGATACCAGCCCACGCGCCTTTCGGGTCTTCCAGGCCCATCGTCTACACTGTGTAGCTTTCCAGTCCACCCCGAGGGAGCGCCCTACCTAATCAGCAACGGCCCCTTCAGCGCGATTGCAGAAGGAGCTCTACTGTTCGTCGACCATTTTGGCAGTCACACCGATACCACTGCTCCTGCTACCGGAGGTGCGGGCCCAATGCACCTTTAAGATCGACAACCAGCTGAGACTGGGTTACCCTGGCCAGTGGTAGGACCCACATGCCTCGAGATACTGTGTCCAGGCCCTTTCCAGCACCTGTATCGCCGCACCACCTGTATCGCCGCACCTCACGTATCGCCGCACCACCTGTATCGCCGCACCTCCGCATGTATCGCCGCACCACCTGTATCCGCCGCACCACCTGTATCGCCGCACCTCACGTATCGCCGCACCACCTGTATCGCCGCGCACCACCTGTATCGCCGCACCACCCGTATCGCCCGCACCACCCGTAATCGCCGCACCACCCGTATCGCCGCGCACCACATATCGCCGCACCACCTGTATCGCCGCACCTCACGTATCGCCGCACCACCTGTATCGCCGCACCACCCGTATCGCCGCTGCCACCCGTATCGCCGCCACACATCGCACCTGTATCGCCGCACCATGTATCGCTTTTCCTGTATCGCCGCACCACCTGTATCGCCGCACCTCACGTATCGCCGCACCACCTGTATCGCCGCACCACCCGTATCGCCGCACCACACATATCGCCGCACCACCTGTATCGCCGCACCTCACATATCGCCGCACCACCTGTATCGCCGCACCACATGTATCGCCGCACCACCTGTATCGCCGCACCTCACGTATCGCCGCACCACCTGTATCGCCGCACCACCTGTATCGCCGCACCACCTGTATCGCGCACCTCACGTATCGCCGCACCACCTGTATCGCCGCACCACCTGTATTTTGCCGACATCATCCTGGTAAGGTTAGTTTAAAGCAGGGCTACCACGTGCAGGTCCCAGGATACCAGCCCCACGCGCCTTTCGGGTCTTCGGGCCCATCGTCCTACACAAAGTGTAGCTTTCAGGTCCACCCAGAAGGCGCCCTACCTGTCAGCAACGGCCCCTTTCTTGCGATTGCAGAAGGCCTGCTGTTCGTCGACGTTGTGATCACACATTTACCTCCTATACCGGAGGTGCAGGGCCCGTCTGCCGGTCAAGATCGACAGCCAGCTGAGACTGGTTTACCCTGGCCAGTAGTAGACCCCAGCACTCGAATGCTGTGTGCGGGCCCTTTCGCACCTGTATCGCCGCACCACCTGTATCGCCGCACCTCGTATCGCCGCACCACCTGTATCGCCGCACCTCACGTATCGCCGCACCACCTGTATCGCCGCACCACCTGTATCGCCCACTTCCACCCATCGCCTTGCGCACCACCTTATCGCCGCACCACACATATCGCGCCACCTGTATCGCACCCCTCACGTATCCTTTTCACCTGCTATCCGCCGCACCTCACGTATGCCGCACCACCCACTGTATCGCCGCACCACCTGTATCGCCCGCGCACCACCCGTATCGCCGCACCACCGTATCGCCGCACCACGCATATCGCCGCGCCACCTGTATCGCCCTCACGTATCTTTTCCTGTATCGCTTACCGCCACTGTCGCCGCACCACCGCTATCGCCGCACCACCTGTATCCGCCGCCTCACATCCTTCGCACCACCTGTCACCGCACCTTCGCACCTCACGTATCGCCGCACCACTGTATCGCCGCACGCGCGCACCACGCATCGCCGCACTACCTGTCTTCGCCGCACCGCACATATCGCCGCACCACTTCTTTCGCCACTGCCTACTGTATCGCCGCACCATGTCGCCGCACCGCCTGCGCCATACGCGCCTCACCGGCGCTATCGCCGCACCACACTGCATCGCCGCACCACCTGTATCCGCCACGCCTCACGTATCAACCCGCACATCACCGCCTGTATCACCCGCGCGTATCTTCACGCTCACGCCGCATGTGAATCGCCGCATCACCGGGTCGCCGCGCCACGGAATCGTCGCATCGTAAAATTCTCGCCAAAACCCAAATCGTCACCGAATTGGAATCAGCATGTGTTGCAGTTCCACTTCATGTGCGTGTGAGATTACTTGCAATGGTGTACTTAAAAATATAATAACAAACCTGCTTTACATCGCCCCAATCTTACCGTGCCTTCCGCAAATAAAAGAAACTCGCTTCAGTTATCTTCCAGTCCATCTCAGCTGTTGAGACTCAGATGTTACTTATTCGGCTCCGCTTGCAAGGGTGGTAGGCCTTGGGAGGGTTGGTCTGCAAACTCCATCAGCTAATAATTGTTATAAAAGATTAGGAATCGAAACCAATAATTCAAGTTTATTTTTGCGAAGGTCATGATATGACGGTTGGCAAAATATTGATTTTCATCTGCTGCGAACTGAATTCATTGCTTGTGGTCCCCAGTAGAAGCCCTCAATTTTTTTTAGGATACCAAAAAAGTGGTAATGGTCTAAATTTTGACCAAGATAATAGTGTTATTTTAAAAGAAAATACATTTTTTAGTGACCTTGCGTACATCTTTGATCTGTGACTTACATCTGTGATTTTGAGAGTGAAAATTTCGTCAATTTCGTTTCATAGCAAAAAAAACAACTAAAACTGCGGTGGTGGCGAGGGTGTGGTATGCAGGGAACCACAAACGAACGCTCGGCCGTGCGTCACTGTTCAATATTTAAATCGCTTACGATCGCTGGGCCGCGAATTGTGTTTACCAGTCTACAACGCGTAAACGTGAACATCGTGTTCATAAAGCGTCTTTAAAAAATCAGGTAACTGGCTTGTCGCCTGGAAATTCATTAACCATTTTCTTGCGGCATGTGTTGTTTGCCGACATCGTCTGGTAAAATTCAGTTTAAACAGGGGCCCGCACGTGCGGTCCCGATTTTATTTACGCCGGTCTTGGGTCCCCCCCATACCTGCAAGTCGCGCTTTCCGTCCCGAAGGGCGCCTTTTAATCAGCAGCAGCCGCCTGCGTTGGAAAGGCTCCTGTTCGACCGAACCATTGTGAGTGCCCCGATACCACTGCTCTCCTGCGGATTTGTCACTGCTTCCGGGTCGACAGCCAGCGGCTGATTCGGTTTACCTGGCCATGGTGGGACCCCGCCCAAAGTATGTGTCCCCCCTTTCGCCCCACGCCCCCCTGTATCGCCGCCCTCCGTTGCGCACCACCTTTTCGCCGCCCCCCTTTCGCCCCCCCCTTCCCCCGCACCCCCTTTGCCCCCACCCCGTATCGCCGCACCCCTTTCCGTTCGCCGCCCCTATCCCCGCCCACCGCCCCGCCCTCCGTTGCCGCCCCCTAGCCCCACCTTTTCGCCCGCACCCCGTGGGGGCACCCCCGGGGTCCCGCACCCCCGGTTCGCGCCCACAATAACGCCGCCCAACCGTTCCCCGCACCCTCACATATCGCCGCCCCCTGTTCCCGGGCCCAACCGACGGGCCCCCTGTGGCCCCCCCCCGTTGGCGCCCCCGATGCGCCCCCCCGTTCCCCGGCACCCCTTTCCCCCGCACCACCGTTCCCCGCACCCTTTCCCACCACCTGCGCCCCCACCTTTCCCCCACCCCTTTCGCCCCCCCCTTGGGCCACCACCGTTCGCGCACCCATTTTTTCCCCCGGGCCCCCCTTCGCCGCCCACCCCGGTCGCCCACCCCGGTACGCCGGCCCCCAAGCCCCCCTCCTTCGCCCGGCCCCTTTGCGGCCACCGCGCGACCAGGGTTCCCCGCCCCTTTTAACCCCCTCCTTCGCCCCACCTGCCGGGCCCCCCCTTTTGCCCCCCTTTGGCCCCAC
>CM055824.1:36831922-36853288 GCA_029582265.1 Zoroaster sp. YZ-2022 | reverse complement strand
TAAAAGTTAAATGTTTTTGTTTTAAATTTTGGGCCCTATTAAAAAAACGACAAGTAGAATCCCCATTACCCCACAAAAAAATGTTAACAAAAAATGGGAGACTTCCATTTGTGTGGCTTAAATGTTCAGTCAAAATTGTTGAAAGTCGTTTCCGGGTAATTTGAACTGAAAAGTGGAACCGGGTAATGACAGTTTCGGTCAGGTATCCGGATACCCGAATACCCAGCACAGCCTTAGTTCAACAGTGCACTAGATATACCTTGGCAAGTTTATTATACCAAAATTTTGACTGATTTTGACCCTTGCAGTTACAGAAGGGTTAAACACACCAAAACATTTTTTTTAAATCATGCTGAAATTCAACCCCATAATGCAGTGAGTGCAGAATAAATTTCAAAGAAAATAGACCATCAATGGATTGGTAGACAACACAGAACAGACGGAACAGAACAAAAAGGCAACCTTACCTTAGAATTGGTGATATTTTTAGTAACGCTCTCATTGAACAACTGACAGAAGGTGGTACAATTTAATGGGGATGCTCACTGATGTATTTAAATTCTAAATTAAGATTGATTTCCACTTTTCCATCCCCACGCAGGGCAACAATTTAAAGATGAATCATGCACATTGTTTCCTCACAGCAAATTAACAAAACATTGACAGACAAGACGACACAGTGCATATAAAATTGTCTTTGTAACGTGTACTGTAACAAGTGTAACTTTTTAATTTTCAGGTTTGACCTGTGTTTTACCTGCACTTGTGATGTCCTTGTCAAACAGGCGTATTCCCCAACAAACAAACAACAATTTAAAATAATTTTTTTCATCACATTTTGGAAATTAAAAACTGTTCATGTGCCATACCTGTAAATAGCACATTCAGACGAACTTAAGGGAATATTTGTTTCTGTTTAAGGTAGTTCACCTTTGATATTTCTTCACATCTAGATCTGATATTACACATCCCACATTCAGCATGCCTGGTATATAATTTCTCTGTGCATATTGCGCATTCAATCTCCAAATCCTTGTTAAGGAAAAGAACAAGATGGTGGGGGGGGGGGTGTTATAACTTGTCTTCCAAAAGATTATGCCAACCATCCCTTACCCAACATGTACATTAAATTGTGAAACTGCGTATTTGACCAAAAAAAAGAATAACACATAAAAGAAGGCTTTGTACAAGTTAACAGTGTACTTTTTCATACTGCGTTAGTATGCACAATAGCAATTTATATTGTTATTATTGGCTGTTTGATTTCTCATGAATATACATGTACATGTTGTTTATTATGTTGCATATTCATTTTTAAACATTGCCTGTATGTATAGGCACTCTGTAAACTGCAAAAATGGATATGTAAATAAAATGACTGTGCCGAACAGAGGTATGTTGCAGGCTTCTATAATGACAACAGGAAAAGCGTTGTGTTAATAGGTAATAACTCTCGACTGTGGGGATAAATTGCCCCGCTTGAGAGCTCAAAAACAGATGATTTTATACTTATACTTAAAATTATTTTCATTGAAAATAAAACTGGTGACGAAAAGAATGCATTTTTTATTAAATTGCAAACCGAATGTATAGATACGTGTATTATCAGTATAGTAACAATCCCTTGGTTCAGTATCAGTTTAAAAGAAAAAAATGTTACTACGCGGTTTTACCAAAAAACTGCCCAAGCTTAAATCTCAACATAAGCTTACCTGTTGTTCAGTTAGTACATGTATCTGCATAGTGTCATTGAGAATAACATCTCTCAGTACTGGGCTGTCTCCTAGCTTGATGGTCTCATAATGCCGGGCTGATGTGTCATTTTTGATGTGCACCTGACAAATATTACATATTTAATTTATTAGCTTCAATATCTACCGATTGACTCAAGGCTGTTGTCGTAGTATGCACTTAACAAAGTATTCCCACCCCAGCCTGTACGATTGCTAGCCCAAGAAGTTCAGAACACACAAATGGTGCGATGTCCCTGGTCCCGGACACATACAGTACACTGTACAGGTACATCGAGATCAATAACTAAGTCATGGATGTGGTTGTGCATTGTGACCTCGTACGCGTTCGATCTCAAACAACACCCTTGATCCTTCTGTAACCGAAAGCTTATGTGTTTCTTTAGTTTCCCATTGGAATTCCAGTGGAAAGTCGTATCTCTTGTAAGATGTGGGTGGTTCGTTTTAAATGATACGGCCAATCACAGGCCCCTAGCTTTGACCTCGTTTGATCCCACACATACAGCACAATACAATGCACGCAAAAACACACGTAGCCCAAATATGCACTCTGCCATGTACAGTGCAATCACGTAATCACGCACATCAATCATACATTTGCAGGGCCAACCAGTAACCAATGAGAATTTGTCTTTGGTTTTTGAATTTGGTATGTTAGCATTAATGAGCTCCGCCTTAAATTTTGGAATGTGCAGAAGCATCAAGGCGCGACGACGAATGGTCACTGTATGTACATGTACAATACATTAATATATATTGTACTACAATGTACATGTATACATATATACATGTACATGAAGATGTACATGTATACGGTATACATGTACATAGAATCCGTATACTTTGTCCATGTGCGCTGGAGTTTGGATAGCTATAAAGCAGTGCAAAATTATATGACCAAACCGTTCCGACGTGCCTTGATCATGGCTTAAGAGGAACCAGAGCATTTTCAAAAAATCTCTTGAAATCTAAAAGGGAAGGCACAACATTGGTGTTTGTTTAACGAACATTCATTTCAACCCCTAGTTGAATAAATTATTATTAATTACTAATATTATTATTATATAATTCTGGTGATGAAATCAAGGCTTCTTTAACTTCTGGGCCCCTGTGTGGGTTTCTTTTTCCCACACACACGTTAATGGAAGCTTCCACAGCGCGTGGCCACGTCTTCCGAGCATGTCACCGTACATGTGTGGCTCAACCGAGCATGCATACAAATATTCCGGAGTTTCCTGTGGTGTGTTTAGACGCTCTCTGATCCGTGGTGCAAAAAAAAAATTGCCTGTATATACACGGCCTCTGACGCGAACTGGTTAACAGCACACTTTTAAGGACTGTTGCTCAGAAGCCTGATGAGGAAACCTGTAAACAAGGGTACTTGCTATAACCAGAAAACCAGGGTAAACCCCTACTTTTCCACGGTAAGTATTCTGGGTTCTTTTACGTGCATTATTTAATCTAGTACACATGCAGGGTCTAACAGATGAAGCAATTATGGTTAAGTGTCTTGCTCAAGGACACAAGTGCCGCGACTGCCAAGACTGGGATTCGAACCCACATTCTGATGTCACAGAACTTGAGTCCAGTGCACTAGACTGCTTGGCCACGACACTCCATGTAATAAAACCAAAAATATCAACACAATAGGCGCTCACGTTTCATGTAATTACCAATGTTAATTGTACCTTCCCTTTAAAAGGAACCTATCACGTGGTATGAAAGTCTGAATCAAAATCATACTCTGGGGTACATCTAGGTCCTGGGGAAATACCCCAGATTAAGGAAGGGAGGTCCAGGAGTTAAAAACTCCCTTTAAGTTCTGAATTTTGTTTGATTTTGGAGATATTTTGGGGTATTTTTTTGGAAAGGGAGTTCAAAACTCCCTTTAAGTTCTGAATTTTGTTTGATTTTGGAGATATTTTGGGGTATTTTTTAGGAAAGATTCAAGGGATGTTGAAACTTTTTTTTACCAAAAAAGGAGGAATTTGTGATGGTTAACAAGTAGTATGTATATATGTGTACATTCATGTGCGTCTGGTCTCACCTTTACAAAGGTTCCACTTGAAGTCCCAATGAAGGCAATGGTGTGATCAGTTTCAATGCTTGTAATTATTGATGACATTCTTGTACCTGGTACTTCAAGTAATGGTGTTGCAACAACTGCATTAGCATTATTGGGGTATTTGTACCCTAGGAGTCCTGTTTGGCAGAGGAATGGAATGACATCTGGGATAATCTGCAAGAGAAAACAAAGTCATCTAACTAAAATAAATTGTTTCAAGTGTTTTCCAAAAAAGTGCACTTATTACAGGGTAGGAAAATGTTGGGGTCAATGTTTAGGCTAGGTATTTGTCATGGTTTTGGTAAAGGCCAGGTGCACCATGGGTTATTTTTAGGGTCATATGCAACCTCATTCCCAGGGTCTACCTTGTTCTCACTACTACACCCTGGTGGGAAAAATTGCTAATTGGTTGCAACAAAATAAAAAGCAAAATAAGTTTAAATGTTGTTTTGAAGAAAACAAACTTTAGATTCATTTTATTTATGGTATCATGCCTACATATATTTTAACATGCACTTTTATTTATTTTTACTAAATTTTATCAAAAAAAGAATGAACATTTTTGAAAAACTCGACATGTGACCAACTAAAATGATGGGCGTTAAGGTTTGAATTTCAAAATATTACTAAAAAGTAAGTTTACTGAAAAAAAACCATGTTTGAGTCAGCACCTAATTATCCAAACCTTTGGGATATTGAAATTGTCCCTTTCCAAATGGGGGTCCTTCTTCCATGGTATGAGGTACAAATGTATTGTACACAGAAACTGCTCGAAAGCCATGGGATGATGAGGTTGGGTCAAGTGTACCCCACCGGGAAGGTACAACATTGGGTATGTGGCAAAACAGCTTCAATGAGATTGTTTGCTTTCTTTTAATTAAGATTAACATTGAACAACCAACCCGTGAAAATTTCAGCTCAATGCACAGTCTATGTCATGAGAAAAGGGTCAAGAGCAAATTTGACAATTTGTACAGAAAAACACCTGGAGCAAAAAATTGTCATCTGGCAACTTTTTGTAAATGTTTGTCATAAAAGAGAGCACTTATATACATGTACATAAATAAATAATTTTTCAGGATGATCGGCAAACTTTTCATCGAGTTACATGTAGCTACATTGTACTTAGCTGCAGACAATAATTCAGGTAATTATTAAAGCCCTTTTCACACTAGTCAAAACCCTGGGGGAGTCCCCAGGAAATTACGGTTGGCCTTTTCACACTTGGATCGCTTTACCTCCGGTCTTCCCCGGTAAATGGTCATCCCCTGGAAATAGTCATCCCCAGGGGAATAGCATCCCCTGGGGAATAGCTACATGTACCCCTGCTCCAAAGTAGAGGTAAGCGGTAAAATCCCGGGGCTTAAGAATCCCCCGGGGAGTAACGCCTAGTGTGAAACGAAAGCCGATTGTACTCACCCCAGTTTGGTGGACTGTTAACATAAACAAACTGTGAAAGGTCAGAGAGATAAACAGTCGAGGTCAGGAAATGCGCGCTAAATAAATTGAGCGGTGTGAGTTCATCAAGGTGTTTGTTTTTACAGATTTGTATTCAAGTATTTATAAAGTTTTGTTGTATTTTATAGAAACCAAATATCAACAAAAACATATTTGACTTTATATTTTTTCAATAATTTATCAGTTTTCAAAACTAATGATTTTGAAGTAGGTTAAATTTGAAATTGTTTTGGATGAGGTAAAATGGTTAGTATCTGTCTCACTGAATGTGTAATAAAGGTACCAGTTTGCAAATAAAGGTACCAGTTTGTCAACTAATTATCATAACGCGCCAAGCTTGATCACCCAAAGAAGTTCACATCAGCTTTTGAAAACGAATTGTTTTGTAATTATTTTTTGTATCCATACGTGCAAGCTAGCTACATTCAGGACTTCCATTACCCAAAAAACACAGCATGATTGACCTGGGGTTTGATCATAGTGTGAAACACGATAAAGAACCCATGGAATACGCAGGCAGAGACAGTGTGAAACTGCACCGGGGTAACCGTGGGGTAAACAAAAACTCCTGGGGCCTCCCTTGGGTTGTATTCCCCAGGGATAAGAGATGTCATGTGAAAAGGGCTTAAGGCTGTGCTGGGATACCTGATCAAAACTGCCGTTACTTGGTTCCATTTTTCGGTTCTAATTACCCGTAAATGACTTTTTAAAATCGGACTGACATTTAAGCCACACAAATGGAAGTCTCTGATTTTTTTTAACAAAATGAAAACATGTATACTATAAACTTATAAAGGCTTTAAAAGTATGGTAACATTTGCTGACAAGCCCTTCACAAGACTAGTTTGTTTTGAGTTGACTTTCCTCATGCCAGTATGTGAGTTGGTATTGTACCTATTGTTCACAGTAACTGGATTAGTGCAATTGTGAGGCACATGAATTCTTTTTGTTATGTGTGTGGGGAATGGGGATGCTACAAGTCGTTTTTAATACAGAGGCAGGAAATTATTACAGTAAGTCTACATTTGAGAAACCTGTGTTCTTAATCTTATTAATTGAAATTTTTTACATTCGGGAGTATACATGTTTTTCCAAAAAAATTACGGGTATTCCAATTACTTGCATACGGTTCCCGAGATAACAGAAAACGCACAGCCTTATTAATAATTACCAAAGTTTTATCATTTAATGACTGTGGCATTCAATCTAATTGATATTGTCAGCTTACTCTTCATATTTATCTGAATTTGTACCTCCTCCCCTCCCTCCCCCCCCCCCCCACCCTTGAAATAGTTGCACCGGGTGTTTGCAACAAACATGAACCTTGTACATCAGGCTCCCTCAGGCAGTCCACAATAAATAAAGCTTAAAAACTCATACTTTTTAAGAGAATTCTAACCAGAATTTTCAAAATGTGTGTGGAGCAATTTTGTTTTTGCAACAATGAATTAAAATTATATTTCCCCCCATGAATTCATATCGGAACTTGCTGTAAAACTGCTGTAAAACCATGCTTCTAACAAACATGTGTCATATGTCATTTGTGTCATTTTCAAGAAATTGTTGTTCTTAACTAGATGAAATACACTTAACAAAACGCCAACAAACGCCAAAAACACAAGTGATGGCATCTTTAAAAGTTTGAAACTTTGGTTTCCTTAGAAAAATAGCAATTCAATATTTAGATAAATTCCTTCAAGGTAAAGTCAGCTTAAATGTATTTATATTATATGAAAAAGGTAGTCACTGTGACTTTGACACAATGCTTCAAGGTCATTTATTAGCGCAATCACAATCTGGTAAAAATCAACATTCATTTCTCTTTTTGTGCCAATACTCCCCTTCTGTTTATGTTTTCCTGCTACTTTTTCAGACACCTTAGAATAAAAACATTGATGTGCTTGCTATTTTACTGACATTTTCAAAGGATACTATCCTGAATTTATTTATAAAAAAATAAAAGGCAGATCACCAACCTACAGGTAGACTATACATACAGTGTGCAGTGTAACAAAAGGTATAATGTTTGAACTTACAGCTGCAGTACATCGACTTCCCTCCAGATAGCTGACAAAGTCTCCGTTACTCCGAATGCAGCTTTCTACGGCTGTGACAAATGCTTCATCAATCTCAGTCATACGGAATGCACACAAAGCTGAGTTTTCAACTGTTGTTCCATCATTCTTGGCATTGGCAAAGACAGCATACAGCATCAAATCATTAGGATCTATTCCCAGTGAGGTAGCAAAGCTGGGTCCTGCTGGCCCAACATAAGCAGCTTGGGCTAGGTGATACACACTCGACCCTTGACTACATTGTATTGTAATCTCTGTGTAAGCATCTAAGTTTGGACCAGGCACATCAGTCTGGTGACAAACGCGGAGCACTTTGGAGATTGAATTGAAGTTATTTATGTCAACCTGCTGAGCAGTGACATAATACGTGTAGCCATTTAAAGAAAACCCATATACATAGTTGATGTCAAAAGGAATGCTTTTATAATCCGAATTAAAAGGAACTATTGAATCACTGTTTGCAAACAACAGTTTCTCATTTTCAATATTATGATCCAAATTTCTCCTTGAGACTTTATGAAGTTGATTATTTCGCGGGTCACTATTTGTGTACGTGGCTGCAACATACAACCAGTCTCTATTCTCAGGACCAGGTGCTAGGACACTGACTGTAGTCTTGTCTTCATCTGATGCTACATAATTATCAATCATCGAGATAACCGTTAGTTCTTCTAAATGTCTCAGCTCACACTTCCCGGTATCACTCCCACAAGTGATCAATGCATTTCTTCCTGGTTCAACGAAGAGAACCTTGTTGTAATTCAGACAGTCGCCTATATCTTCACATTCTGGGGTTGTACTGACATTTCTCTTATGTTCTAAATTGTTGTTGAGTCTGTAGATTGAATTCACAGCTCCTACGTACACGTTACCCGAGGGACTATGAAGAATAACATGATTCAGTTTGGTATTGGCATCAGGGTTTTGGAATGACGATATCTTATAAGCTGAAAGGTTTCCAGTCTGTTGTGTTGCCGAGGTCTGAAGATAGGAGCATAGAGCCAGTGCATGGAGCACTAGTGATAACACCAGTCCACGATCCATTGCTGAGTCAAAAATGGATACAAATTACAAGCTGCCGTACAAGAATCAAATCCAGTCCACTTCAGGTCATCAGCTCTTTGTCATCCTATATTAAAACACAAATGGAAAAACAGTAAGTTTCACTCCTGCGCAAACCAGACCCAAGGGCATGACATTGGCTTGTAGGGACCGTACTCAAGTTCCCTCAGCCTTATGTTCCCTCAGCCCTATGTTCCCTCAGCCCTAAATAGACCCTATGTTCCCTCAGCCCTATGTTCCCTCATCCAGTCTTAACACTCCTGAGGGAACATAGGGCTGAGGGAACATAGGGTTGAGGGAACATAGGGCCTAATTTGGATTTAAAAAAAATGTTAGGCATTGAGGGAACATAGGGCTGAGGGAACATAGGGCTGAGGGAACATAGGCATGACCCCGGCTTGTACACAGTGGTCTATCATGCCCTTATCCTTTGATGCCATGGTTACAAGTAAACACCGCAATGTCCTACAAGAAACCATGGTCAAATAACGTATGCTCACATGTGCCTATTGTGAAAGTTACTGCAGTATACCTTATCAGTGCATTTCTGATTTCAGGATTATTTTCACTATTTCAGTGATAGTTTCTCTATTAGTATTAGGTTTTAAAAAAGTCTCTGGTTTCTGGTCATTGGTCGGCTTCAATATCGGTGCGATGACATTCTTTTTTTCTTTTTTTTCTTTTTTTTGGTAATCTTTTTTCTTTTTTTATTGCCAACAGGGAAATACGTGTATACGCACCATTACGCGGGGACCAAATTTCCCATATACTAAGTATGGTGGCTGAGAGAGGTCTCACAAATTGGGCAAACATTCATACCCCTATGTGAAAAAGTCGTTTGAAACACAGCTTGGCAGAATTCTAATCGATCCAGCAATTTTGGCTGCAATTGGACATCGTTTCATAGCAAAAAAACAACAACAATTAAACATGCTGATGAGCGGGTCTGAGGCGACACGCATAGAGACCAGAAACCGGAGACTTTTTTTGGCCTTAAGTTTGTAAGTTTTATTATTTTTTCTTCAAGGAAATGACTCAATATTTTTTAATCTAAGGAGTAGATTGTTGCAAAATTATTTCAGCTGAAAAATGAAACGGCTTGGCATGTACATTTGTATTAATAAAGAAAAGACAAGATGGGGTTATGTATATAAAATAGGTAGAGAAGCCAAAGTTAACCCAGCGTTACTTTGAAGTTGGAATTTAGTTGGTGATGTCAAAACATTTGGGCTATTTTTCACCCATCTATTCCGTCCCCCATTATGTAGGGGTTTGGACAATTTATAAAAATCTCTACTTCTCTTGGGACTAGGTAGGTGTGGAGAGACATTGGGGGGGGGGCCAATAATTGTGCATAATTTCTCAGGTACTGTTGTTACAGCCGTGATCCATTTAAAATGTGCAATACATTTCACATTTTCACAAAAATGACAGCATGTCAGCTGGAATAATGTCTCATGCTGGTTAGTATCATCATTAACCCTTCTGCAAACTGCAAGGGTAAAAATCAGTCAAAATGTTCATACTTGCCAAGGTATATCCAGTGCACTGTCAAACCTTATGTGCAGTACTACTACTACAAGTACTACTAGTCAAAATGAGTTGACCATTTTTGACTGGTAAAAGCACTGTCTTTGTAAAGTAAGTTGTATTAATTGAGGGTGGTCAAAATGACAGTAAAAACCAGTCAAAAATGCCCCTGTGTGCACATTTGGCTCAACACAACTGTCAAAACAATCACTTGACTGATTTTGACCGCACTAAAGTTCAGCTACAGTACCATCAACAACTTCACAACTCAAGTAAGTTTTTAGATAATTCAATCATTTTTGTGTCGGGTATTTATTACCAACAAAAGGTGTACACTGACTTAGCAATACAAAACTTTTAGGTTTACCTTTCTCAGCAACGTCAAATGTAGCTCGCTTCGGCGGGATCTAGTACTGTAACAACCCAGGTTCAAGGGTAGGACCAAAGATTATGTGAAATATTATATAGAGTCGTCACTCTGCTGCCGTACGCGATACGACGCCTGAAATACGAAGCATCTGAAAGGTGCTGCAACTGTGTAAGGCCGGATGTGTTTGCCGACTTCCGTGTTTGGGCGATACCATTGTGTCCTTAATCTAAAAATAGAACAATATAAACTACAGGCAACCAGTGTAAAGATCCTACGGGGGGATTCCCCTATACCCATACCTGTATAGCGAGTACAAAGCCGTATAATCGATATATCCAATTTTTGAAAATATGACTGCTGATCCCGTGTAACCTAATGTATGAAGTTATTGTTCTCACATTTTTATTTGCATAAAAATAAATAAATAAATAAAAAGTTGTAGGCCCTTTCAACCACATTTTGCAACCTCTCATGTTTCAACTAATTCGCGCCAGTGCAGTTGTTTACGCCCTCTCTGTCCATTATCATGTTTCTAATTCATTTTGTTGTTATTCGTCACAGTGCATCTCTAGCTCTATTCAGGGTGTGGTAACATGGGTGGGTTTGTGGGTGGGGAGGGGTTACAGGGTGCGTCAGGAATGTTCACTGGAATGTTTTAAGACAGGACTTGAAGGAAGAAGAAAATAATAAAAGCTGAAAATGGACATTAAATCAGGAAATTGAAATTGACCCTCTAGTTTTCAGGATATATCATTAAACTATAGAGAAAAGTCTTCCTTTCTCCATGATAAAACTAATTTGTGAAAGTTTCATCATGTGAGACTTTTGAGACGCTAGATGGCGCCAGATAATTTCTTCAGAATGATTGATTTGTTCGTTCTTGGAAAAAAAAAAAAAAATTGATAATCTGGTATTAAAGTTATTGCCCATGCGTGTTTGGGCCAATTTGACAGTAAAAAATGATTTAAATGTTAAATTGCTGTTTTTCTAGGGTTAAGGAAGTTATAAGCTTTCATTTCTGAGACATTAGGATTAGGATTAGAATTAGTACTAGTAAACAAACAACTCAAATTAATAAAATGATGGCCCAAGTACTGCTTTAATCCTCAGCTTGCACGTGACCACACAATTGATTGTGTATAACGGGCCGATGAGGGCGTGGGCAGTCCGGCTTCCGATTGGCCAGCACTGCTGTAAATCAGAATCAAGCGGGTAGTACTGAAATATGGCATTTAGTTAGTTTGCGACATCTGAATTTCATTTCCCCCGTTTAATAACAATTAATTCGTTCCCTTTATAAAATTCTATTCTAAACACGGGCGATATATCTTAAGTTGAAATTTACCTTTAAAGCGTATTGTGATTATTGTGTGTTTAGTTATATTTCATCAGGTAGGCAGAAATTTTGTTTTTAATCGGTATACACTTTCCTAGTAAAATGACAGTAAATCACTTTTGAATGAATTATTTCACAAAATAATTGGCCTAGGCAGTGTGTCACAACTTAACCGTAATTATCCATGATTATTTTGTAAAAATTAAAAACTTACTTGAATTTTTTTAAACTATATTTTTACAAGGAATAGAGCAATACATACAGACTGAAAATAATTCCAAAAATAAAGATTAGCACGTAATTCGTACGGTGGTGTGATATTGCTTGATGTGGTTAGTCTTGGTTCAAGACAAAGTTGTTGTAATTTTAATACACAATCGATCAACTGGAGATAGCGCCCTCTTGCGGTACAAACTTGAACTAAGGCTCAGGCAGGGGTGTACAAGTGAAAAACATACATGTACATGTACTTGTTGGCCTATTTAAATCATTTAACAATATTAAACAAAAAAGAGTTTAAAATAACTTTCAATAGTTTGTAGATTTAAAATAAGAGGTTTGTAGATTTATGGATGAATATATTTTATAAACATATTTCCATAAATTATTATTTTTTTATTGAGGCCGTGACAGAGAACATTTCTACGAAGATCAAATGAAAAGACTTGTGCAGTTTGCATTGACTATACATTATGTAATGTCCTTTATTTGGATATTTGCTGACTTTTTCAATACACTGATAATTATAAGCTACATAAATCCAACAATTATTTGAATAATTTTAAAACTTCTTATCAGTGGAAGTGTTTTACATATTGGTGTATTGGTATTCGTACTGAAATTCACACTTTCCCAAAGTATATGTATTCATTATGTAAATGGATACAACACTGCAAGTTTAGCATGGCCCTTCCTTACTCACTTCACTGACTTGGTATATAGTACATTAAATCTGTTACCAAGCCTGTATCCCCTTGTAGAATGTTTGATACGATGTTTTTGGAAAGAAATATTTAATTTGATAATCTGGTATTAAAGATATATCGCCTGTGTCGTTTATTTAACAGTAAAAAATTGAAATGTTGAATTAGTAATATGACACTAATTCCTTATTCACTTCTTTACCTGAGGCTTTAACCTCCTCCTTTTTAAACCCCAAAAGTGGTAGCCACAGTGGTCAAAACCAGTCAACTGTCTGTTTTGACTGTTGACCCAAATGTGCCTTGTACGGGGCGTTCTTACTGGTTTTGACTGTCATTTTGACCACCCTCAAAATACAAGACAATGCTTTTACCAGTCAAAAACGGTCAATTTATTTTGGGACCCCAGAATGTACTTACAATGAAGGTTTGACATTGTTCGACTTTTTATGCACTAGATATACCTTGGCAAGTATATCAACATTTTGACTGATTGTGACCCCTTTGTAGTAGTAGGAGGGTTAATTGGTACCTTAAATCCTGTTACCGTTTTCAGTAGATACACATAATAATTAATAATAAAGCTTTTCGCTACATATCCATCCTGCTGGGCGCCAAAGGCGCTGGAAACAAAGAAAACATGAATATGCAAAACAATGATTCACACGCCGCAATGAGGGTTTTCCTGTAACGCCATCACGGCACTTGTTTTTAATCTACTGGCCCCAAGATAATAATAATTCATTGTGTAATTACACAGACTGAGTACCGTTATTCCATGTTTTGTTTTTTCACGATTTTACTACGATTGTGTCTCTAAAATAGTAGGCATTAGCTTGATTCCAACCTTTTGCAAAACATACATCATGATCAACTCATTATAACACTTTATCATTTCTTCTGTAATTCTAAAAAAAGAAAAAGTAGGCAATGCGTTTTTATAGGTATATAAGCAGGATTATTTTTGAACCACTCCATATAAAGGAGGCGTGGCCTATGTTGACATGATGATGTCACATCTTTCTATATGGTCACACTTACCACCGGATAGTACATGCAATGTGAAATATATGCACTGTGTAAACTTTACATGGACAACATATTGAGCCAGACGCAGTAATCACGCCCAGTAAATTGTGGTGATTTTAATTTTCAGATCAAATTCCCTTTAAGGATACCCCCTTGGAGGCATGATATTACAACTTTCTTTCATTAGGCCCACTGAAAATCTGCAAGTAAATGAAGATAATTCAGGTCTGGTAACAATCAAACAGAGTGCCGGAAAACACAGTTTAGATCCTAGACATGAATAAAAACAAACCCCACAGATCTTTGTGACATGTTTACACTTTGCATGACCTTCCTGGGAGTACCAGGGTGATTTCCTGCCCGCAAAGTGTATATTTGTATGCAGACTTTGCACATTTTGTATTTCTCCAGTCCACATAACATCAAGTATTTGTTTTAATTTTCAGATGAATATGATTTGAGATCTGAGATTAAAAAATAACCAAATTAAGAGTTTTTCTGCTGACATCTCAAAATGTCAGGATTTTATGGTTTCTTGTCAAAGACCAGTGTATATTTTGAGCTCCGGCACAGTTTTACGTTTGGGGCTCTTTGTAAAAAGATTTACATTTCACATTTGATGTATTGTCACATCATCTATTGACAGACAGATACTAGGGGGAACGGGTCTCGGGTACTGCAAGAGGCCTTTCCCCACTGTTTCTCTTGGTGCCTGGTGGTTGTTACTTTTTTCCCAACATTCTTTTTTTCCATATTAAAATGCACTAAGCCAGAGTACTTTTAGCACCATGGCATAGTGTGTGTTTGAATCCCATAGTCAACCATGGGGTTTCAAACACACACCTACTCCTTAAAATTACCTAAGAAATTATTTAAGAAAACTCTTTCTGGTAACTATTAATATCTGAATGGGATTATGGTATCAATATTAAATGCCAACCATCGATGATTTAATTGTGCTCTAGTATCACGCTGCTGTTTGCATAGGCAAACCTCAACAAGTCATGCGAACGAATGCAGTATTCCACCATGTTAACTCTTGCCTTTGGGTGTACCCAGCACCATAACATTTCAGAAGCTTCAAGCTTCCTTTAGCAGGTTTGCCTGAGGGTTCAGCATGCCACGGATACTCTCTTCTGGGGTAAGTGCCTTGTCTTTGCCGCCCATATCTGGTTCGACCCATCCTGGATTACGCCATACGGCGGCGAGGATCTCATACGGGCAAACTAATCATGACATACAGTTGGTGAGCATGTTAATTGCAGCCTAAATGAAGAATAAATGTTCAAGAAGGAAAACTTAAAAATGTATTATGTAATATTACACAAACACAAATTTAATTTTTCTGGATTTGAACCTGTGTCCTCCTTAATTTTACATATTGGCACTCCACCACATTTTTCATTTTCCAGTTGAAAATTGCTTTTTGTTTTCTTAATTTAACCTCCCAAATCCTCCCAAATCCTCTTTCGCCAAAGTGAAGGATTTTGAAGGATTGAGGTTACATGCTATATGCTCTTTGCTAAAGTGAAGGATTTTGGAGGATTGAGGTTATTTAGGCATACTTGCCTTTTCCATGGTACATGTACATCCATGTTTGTTGTAGTGATTGCCCAGGAAGGTCAGTGTTTGGGTCAGTGGACACTGTTTATATTGCTCCGGAGTGTATGCAGGAGGGTCCCAATGGCCCATGTACATGTATCACAGATTAGAAACACATGTGTGCATACATGTCATGTGCTTGCTTTAATACCAGGATTTTTGGAGGTTTCCTGAAATATCTGTAAGCTAAATTGGCCTGGGAGTTTACAGCTTTTGGGGTTTTTATAAGGTTACCAATAGTGTATTTCGCCTTTATTCGACGACAAATGCGAGTGTAAGGCTGCAAGGCTGCCCCACAACCACACTCCAGCTAACATGCTGCATGCACCCAGCGATCTGTATATCTGGATAGTTCCATTCATTCCTAACATAAGGAATAAATAAATGGATGTAGCTATTTCCATTAATTTACTTAAAATTCAATGACTTGTTTGTGAAAGCGAGGTTTGCCCCTCTGCAAACAGACAAAATCAGGCAGGTTACTATAATGAGTAGGTACACAATCTCTTTGTATTCAGGAATAAGACATAAGATGTCACCCATGCTAATAAGGTCAATATTAGAAACAGATTAGAAACACGTGTGTGCATACATGTCTGTGTGCTATACTGAAGTTTTGAAGGATTCGGGTTGACCAGGTGTAAGTAAAAATGGCTTAGGAGTTAGGGTTAAGGAGAAAGGAAAATGACCCATTTTCACAAAAAAGAATTTAATAACAATAATTTAATTTCAATTTATTTCTTAAGGGAAATTCATATAAAATATATTTCTAAAAAGCGTGATTACACTTAAAATCCCAAAGGAGTGCAAAATGCAAAAACCAGTAAGAACTAAAATTATATATATAGTGCAAAAGGAAAAATATACTCAAGGCTAAATCAATCAAAAATCGGAAAAAAAAATACGGTAACTCATACAATTTGTTTACATTTATCAAAAACACCTACAATGACCGCCATGAAAAAGATTTACCACCGCCAATAAGTAAAAACAATAATAGATGACTTAGTAAAAGTCTCTCCTTTGGAAAAAGATGGGTCTTGAGGATTTAAAAAAAAATATCCATGCTCTTAGCCATGCTAATAACCTAGTGAAGGGCATTCCGTAACCCAGAGGAGGAACACACACCAAAAGCTTGAGTCCCCAATGCTTTTAGTGCAAATAGTATAACGAGGTAGCTTGAAGGAGTTTCATCCCTCTAGAACCCCAAGGACAATAGTATGACAAAGATATCACAAGATAAGATATGGGTGGTATGGCTGAGCGGGTTTTAGTGCATCGGACTTGTGTTCTGACATTTAGCCGTCAGTAATGTGGCTTGAATCCTGGCTGCTGACCTGGAAAAAGTCTTGTGTCCCCTGAACAAGCACATATCAACTATAATTGCTCTCTTCACCCATGATTATAAATGGCTGGGGACCTTTGAGGGAGCAGAGATGGAATTTAGTTTGATTAAGCTTACAGTTGTGCACACATTTCCAGTATTAGGCACATACTCCCAGGAGTTGAGATGGTCTCTGGGAACATATAACTGGCCTGATGACGATGGTAGGGTAAAAATAATTCCTGATTTTCACAAATCTACATCAAATGAAAGAGGAAAAATCTAGAGAATCAAACCATACAATGAAAATCTCACTTTGAAAATTGGGTCCAAGTTTAGGGTTTTGGGGCGAGCCAGTCACATATAATTATGAGGGTCGTCAGTTGGGGGAGGGATAAGTCATGGGTCCCTTCGCCCAGACTTCCCAATTCATAACAAGAAATTGCCGCTATTGACCGGGGCCCACATCAGCATCAGCGTCTGTTGGCACACACAGAGCAGGCCTGACAGCACGACTGACAGTAACACATGAGAGGTCCATGAGAAAGAAGTCAGATACATGCATGCGCATTGAAAACAAGAAAGAACAAGTTCTATCTTGCACCTTGGATGTTTCGGGATACGCCAGTGATCGCATCCTGACTTATTCAGGGAGATACATCCCTTGGTGTAGAAATGTTAACTACTACGGCTGTCTGCATGCATACATTGTTTCACTACTGCAGTTGTTGGTTGAACTTTATGCTCTGCTTCAAGACTGGGAAGAAATGCCCTGAAATAAAAGCAGAGGCATTAGTATTATAGATGCATATAATTTCCCAATTTTTTTTCTTCCCACATATTCTCTTTGTTTAACATTTGCTTTTTTCTAATAATAATAATAATAATAATAGTATAAAGATTTATAAGGCACATATCCACCCTGCTGGGCACTCAAGGCGGAAACAAAGACAAAAAAAAGATGAATATATACAATGATAGCATAGGGAAAAATTATGTACCTACAATGCATCAATTACAAATATACATCATCTTTTGAAGACCATTGTGACATAAGATGAGTTTTAAGCATTGACTTAAATCTAGTTATACTCATGACAAGATTTGAGTTTAGTTGGAAGATGATTCCAGAGTCTCAGAGCAGCGACAGAAAAAGACCCATTCCCCAGTTCCGTTTTGAGTTGGTTCCTTTAGGAAGGTGACATGTTGGTGGAGCACAAATTGCGTGATGGTGTGTAGACTTTAAGCAGTTCAGAAATATAAATTGAATATGTTATTAAAAGATTTTGTGAACAATTAGCAAGTAAGTTTAAAAACAATTCTCTGTGAAACAGGAAGCCAGTACAGTTCTTTTTCAAAGATTGGCGTGATATGGCATGACTTTCTGGACAAAGTCACAACACGACTGCTGCTGGTTTTGTATGTGTTGAAGACGAGATATTTGATTCTGCGGAGACCGTAGAGGAGAGCATTTCTGTTGCTCCCGAGCTGTGTGATGTGACAAACGCATGTATAATTTGTTCAACAGTACAAAAGAATGTAAAATGTTTTAAAATCATCATAAATAAATTGGCGGGATTAATCTATTAGTGTATTTGTTTGTTTTGTTTTGTTTGCCTCTGTGACTTGTCCAAACTTTGGGGAAATTTTTTTCGTGAATAAGTAATTAAAACCAAATTGTCTAATAGGTTCACATGTATCTTTTGGGAAAGCTCAAAACAAGTCTATCACTATGAATAATTTCTAAACACATTTCTTGATCCTAAAAAGATATAAAAATACTATGATCTAACCATTACCATGCAAGCATGACTTGGACTCAAGTTACATTTTTTTGGTCACTTGGACTAAAGTTACCATAGTGTACAATGACTCGAGCCCTTGGGATTCTCGACCCTTGGGACACCTAACTTTGGGACCACCGACCCTTGGGATACGACCCTTGGGACCAATGACCCTTGGGACCACGACCCTTGGGACACCACCCTCCTTTGGGACACCGACCCTTGGGACACCCATCCTGGGACCACGACCCTTGGGACTTGACTCTTGGGACTTCGAATTCTTGTCAAATTAAAATAATAAATAAAATAAAATAATATTAACATGTAATTAATCAAAAAGAAAAATATATTAGAATTTTTATTGTTTTTGGATTTAGATTTTTTAAAGAAACCTTTTGAAATATATTTTTCTGGAGCCAATTTGGGAAATTTTTCAGACACTGAAGGTCATAAATGAAGATTCATATTAAAAAGTAATAAGTACCCCACATCCCTTGGGATTAATCGGATCAATGTACCTGAGTCACCCCTAATGGTCCAATGACATTGACAGTGTGAACCTCTGTCATGCATCTTCAAGGCCATTAGTATTCCTTCTCAGTGTTTCTCGATACAATCCCCAGCATTGTTATTAATCAGGACATTAACCCCGCCTCTCGACTGCACCTTCAACAATTTTCACTGCTCTGGATATAGTCCGCTATGTCTTTAACATCTAGGAATCAAAAAGAAAACAAACGGAAACAGAAATCAACTTTTTAGAAGCAGCAAACCAACTTGCATGTAATGTATACACTATAATAATAATAATAATAATAATGTATAGATTTATATAGCGCACATATCCACCAACTAAGTGGCGCTCAAGGCGCATTATATTACACATCCTCTGCTCCATAAGGCTCATAAGGCTCATAAATCATTCCTGAAAACCATCTCGGCTCCTGGGGAGTATACAGCTCAATTAAGCGGCCATTTCTAGCGGCATAAGAGCAGAACCATCTCGCTCTTCACAGGTACCCATTTTAACCCCTGGGTGGAGAGAAGCAATTATGGTTAAGTGTCTTGCTCAAGGACACAGGTAAACAATCACGGCTGGGGTTAGCCGAACCTCCACACTCTGCTGGCAACACCAGAACTTGAGTTCCAGCCAGTCACGCTAGACAGCTCAGCCACTTATACAATCCACTTTACGCGTGCATTATACAACACACGGGACCCCACTGTGCTTTCGTCGTCCCATCCGAAGGTTAAGCAATTATGGTTAAATTACCTTGTATATATGACAAGAATACAGGAGTATCACGACCCGGTCACGCATCGCTCCGAACTCCACACCCTGCTGCTGGCAAACACCTTCAAGAACTTGCGAGTTCGATGCGCTGAACCGCTAGACCGCCGCCACGACTATATGAACACTATGGCACCAGAACAACTTCTTACCCTGAAAATCAGTGTTTGTCTTGAAATAACGTTGACTGTAATTTCACGGCAAACCACAGTGTTTTCTCTAAGAATTAATGAGCTGGGCCCCAAAACCGCCAAACTGGTTTGTGCAGCCAAAATTTGTTAGCAGATAAATTTGTTAAGCTAAGCAATATTATATTCTCATGCTAAGCAGATATGATATTTATTATCCAGATTTCCAGTATGGTTTCACAATCACTGAAAGTACCAAGTTACTGGACTGACTTTGTGTGGCCCAATTTCGACCTTTCAACCTGTCTCAAATCCCGAGGTATTCATCGTATCTACTTTCATCCCTTGACCCACAACGAGTACAGTTACAGCCTCTTGCGTTGCTGGTGTGACACCCAATCAAAGTTATTGTTCCCCCACAGTTTCCAGGGTACCCAGATATCTGGCTGAGCACTCCAGCTGGGTGCGATCGTACACTGGACTCTACCAGTATATTACATAGAGGATCTTGATCAGAAGATGAGTTCAACTTAGTCAAGCTTCAGTCATGACATTTGTGGGCCTTGAGCACAGATAATTAAAGGGACAATATCGTCAAGCATTAGAGTAGACTTTCAACCCTCCTATCAGCTAAGCAAGTGGTCCAAAATCAGTCAAAATGTTGATATACTTCCCAAGGTATATCTATTGATTTAATTTTTGCCTTTACACCGACGGTGTGGCAGCACACGGTGTACTAACTGAAAAGCACCGGGAAAAGTGCTTTCCGGTGTCTGTGAAAAACTACACACACAGGTGATTTCGGTAGGGATTGTTCCAACTTCCACGTACTTCCCTGCAGTGCACGACGTCTTAACCCTCTCGACCAACTCCGGCCTCGTTCGCCCGATGACACCAATGGCCGGGGTTAGAATCCCATGCCAGGGTATATCTAGTCATTCTAGTGCACTTATAAGTCAAACCTTACATGTAGTAAGTGCGCTTGAAGATCAAAATGAGTCTCCACCAGGGTTTTTGACTGGTATTGTCTGAGACTTATCTGGCATTGTTTAGGGTGGTCAAAAATGACAGTAAAAACCCAGCCAATTGAAATGCCCTGTGTGCAAACATTTGGGTCCAACAGATCCAAAACAGGCAATCTGACTGGTTTGACCTCTACAAGGCAACTTCCCCACTAAAGTACAGCTACAGTAGAGAAGGGTTAACAGGCGCCGGAATCGGTGTCCCAGTTTAAGAAGGTTAACACATGAGACTGAAAATTACCCGTCTTATTCAAGCAACAATGGTAATATATGACCTTATCACGTGGGGTATTATTTTCAGTTAATTCAAGCTAGCACTCCTCAGTTCCATGCCCTGTTGATCGTGACGATATTGTCCCTTTAAAACTATAATTGCTTATCTTAACCAAGGAGTATAAATGTAATGGGGACCTGTGAGGATCTCCGGCAGAAAATTGTGTTGGATTTCCATGTAACTTTTGGTACTACATTTTGGCAACCTTAAGGGCTGCATACTCATCAGAGAGTATGAGATGGTTCTAGGAATGATTTAACTCTGGAACAATGACTGGGGAATAATGTTTATTTGAAAACCATCAACATCATACTTTTCATCATAATCATTGTTCTTTTAACCCCC
>CM055824.1:36806279-36831422 GCA_029582265.1 Zoroaster sp. YZ-2022 | reverse complement strand
TCGTGACACTTGTGTCCTTGACAGGTACTTAACCATAATTGCTTCGTCCTTCGGATGGGACGTAAAGCCGTGAGTCCCGTGTGTTGTGTAATGCACGTAAAATGGTCCTGGGTACGACTTTAAAAACTGCATCCAACCTGGAGAGGGATGGGCGCCGCCAGGTTTAAATGCCCAAGACACACCACATGATGATCGTCTGTGGTGCCCCAACGACCCTCCGGGGTTATGGGATAGGTGAAGGTGAAGGTGATGGCTTTAAAATGCACTTGGTTTCAATGTAGAACATGACATTGTGGGGCTTAAAGTGTAAGTTTTGTGATCATGGTTTAAACAAGGATTAAAGAAGTCGACTTTGATGGTAAAGGGATGAGCCCCTCCGATTGCATGGTATATTCCAAACACGGAAGTCAACATTTCTATTTGATAATGAAATAATAACATTGCTATATAATGTTCAGTTGACACTCGCTCTAACAATTAGCGAGGTAATATTCACCGAACTCAACATAAGTGATGTATGCTGTTGTCATGAAGGTGGTGTGTCTATAACTACTTAAGAAAAAGGTAAGAAGTGTATTATATGTCACTGAGCGCTTCAAACTAACAAATTGTATGGTCTTTCCGTTTAGCTTGATATTATTTCTTCAGTAAAAGAACATTGGTGGGCTGAAAATGCAGCCAAAAATAATTATTATTATTGTCCGCATATATGTGGTTGTAAAAAAAAGAATACAGTAAAGACCCTTTTTTCACTATTTTTCTGCTTATTACAAATACAACAAAGTTGCTGATTATGATGGGGATGTGTGTAGAGAGAGAGGCATGTTTGGTGAATTTGGTGAAGTTTGGAAACATTAAAGGGACAATATCGTCTGATCAGAGTTGTTGTCTTTCGACAGGGCGCGCTGGCCCCAAAAATAGATAATTATTACTGTGACTGGCGCATACAATAACGAGCAGTATCTGCATAATAATGATTTTAGCCATCAGTAAAAGTATTATGATTCTTATCCCGCCTTGTTAGCTAAGCCAGCGCGCTGTATTATTTTCAGTCACTGAATTCTTCTAAAAACAGGACACCGATTCCATGCCCTGTCAAAAGAGTCTGCATGCTCTGGTCGCGATGATATTGTCCCTTAAAACAAACAAATGTGCGCATCCTTTGAGATGTTAAGAGCACTGTAACGGTGGTATACTGTAAACTTTCAACAGAAAAAGTAGACTAATTGCGGTGACACCATGTGAAATTCTCTACTGAGCAGTAGCGCCCCTTCCATCACCAGCGCTCCTTCCATCACCCCATTCAAAGCTAAAGGGAGTTACAGAAAAGGGACATCATTACCCTGAACGATCACTCTGTCTTCAAATTACCAAATAATGAGTCCAAGATGTGTGAGTCTAAATTGCATACAGACGAGGGTTTATACCCCACTATGTTAATGGCAAAGACGCCGCTTTGAGGGTTATGTATAACCCTCACTGAACTGAATAATTAATGTAAAAGTCATTAACACAAAGTCATGACAGTATAGTATTGGCTTCCTGTATTTTGCACAAACGAACCCGTGGAAATACTTGATTATATGTAAATTTTGGCATATTCAGTTTATTAAAGTAATTTTTTTACTTAATACACTTATCATTGGTTTCTATAAGAGCTCATTTAGCTGCATGCTTAACATGTTCATTCCTATGCAGTTGAGCCTCTTAGAAATCACTGCATTTCTATTAATAATTGATGACATTCTAGCAAGAAATTGCGGTACCCGCTGATATGGTTCTTGCCGACTTGTCGTCGTTAGTGGTAGCAGCATGTTCAGTGATGGCAGGTTAAGACGTCTGCATACAGTGAGCAGGATGTCATGAGTTCGAATCCCACCCGAATGGCCTGGTGTTTTTTTCCCGCAGACACTCGGAAAGCACCGAGTGTGCAATGTGTCACACTTACGTTGGTGTAAGGCAAAACATCTAATCAAGTAATCTGAATGAGAGCATGAGGTTTTCATTGAATTAAGTCGATGTATAAATTATGTACTTTTTTGTATCTTAGTATGATAATTATGTTAAAGTGTTACTCAGAGCTGTTGAGTTGTACTTCAAGACTGATCGAATTTCAAACTGAGATATCAAACTGGATTACTATTAGTGTATTGCTATTAATGAAATGCTCACAGGAATTTCATCAATGTAAATTGCGGTACCCGCTGCTATAAGTGTCGAGCCTGTGTCGCCATCGCGCAAGCTCGGTGATCGAGAGGTTAAGACGTCTGCACTAGTAAACAGGCAGTCGTGGGTTCAAATATCGGCTGGGGAGGTTCTGTTCCCACAGACGCTTGGAAAGCACATAGTATACAGTGCTTCATGCATACGTCACTGTAAGGCAACAATCTAATCAATTAATCTATATTAGAGCATAAGCTTTTCATTGAATTAAGTTGTTGTAATTACTTTGTTTTTGTATTATTTGTTACAGTGTTACTCAGAGCTGTTACTCTAACTTCAATCATTATTAATGTGTATGGATTGGAACCATGGATCGTGGACTGGTGTTATCACTAGTGCTCTATACACTGGCTTTCTGCTACTATCTTCAGACGTCTGCAACACAACAGACTGGAAACCTTTCAGCTTATAAGATATCGTCATTCCAAAACCCTGTTGCCAATACCAAACTGAATCATATTATTCTTCATAGTCCCTCGGGTAACTTGTACGTAGGAGCTGTGAATTCAATCTACCGACTCAACAACAATTTGGAACGTAAGAGCAATGTCAGTACAACCCCAGAATGTGACGATATAGGCGACTGTCTGAATTACAACAAGGTTCTCTTCGTTGAACCAGGAAGAAATGCACTGATCACTTGTGGGAGTGATACCGGGAAGTGTGAGCTGAGAGATTTAGAGGAACTAACGGTTACCTCGATGATTGATAATTATGTAGCATCAGATGAAGACAAGACTACAGTCAATGTACTAGCACCTGGTCCTGAGAATAGAGACTGGTTGTATGTTGCAGCCACGTACACATCTAGTTACCCGCGATATAATAAAATCCCTGCAGTCTCAAGGAGATATTTGGATCTTCCAAACGAGAGACTGTTGTATGCAAAGAGTTATTTGCAAGTTCGTTTTAAATCGGATTTATATAAAAGCAGTCCTTTTGACATCAACTATGTATATGGGTTTTCTTTAAATGGCTACACGTATTATGTCACTGCTCAGAAGGTTGACATAAATAACTTCAATTCAATCTCCAAAGTGGTCCGCGTTTGTCACCAGACTGATGTGCCTAGTCCAGATGCAGACTTGGATGCTTACACAGAGATTACAATACAATGTGGTCAAGAGTCGAGTGTGTATCACCTAGCCCAAGCTGCTTATGTTGGGCCAGCAGGACCCAGCTTTGCTACCTCACTGGGAATAGATCATAATGATTCAATGCTGTATGCTGTCTTTGCCAATGCCAAGAATGATGGAACAACAGGTGAAAACTCAGCTTTGTGTGCATTCCGTATGACTGAGATTGAAGGTGCATTTTTCACAGCCGTAGAAAGCTGCATTCGGAATAACGGAGACAGTGCCAGCTATCTGGACGGAAGTCGATGTACCACGGTTGTAAGTTCAAATATTATACATATTTTATCAGCTTACCAGCTTGGTGGAATCAAAACAATTGACTTTAACGAGTTTATATATTTAATACAGTTCATAGATGAGAGAAGAAAGACCATAATTTACACATTAGGTCATTTTACAACATATTCCTCAACCAAATAAATATTCCTACCCGCGTGAAAAAATTGATGTTTAAAAATGCATATGGGCAATTCCATATGCTGTCTTTGCCAATGCCAAGAATGTTGAAACAATGGATGAAAACTCAGCTTTGTGTACATTCAGTATGACTGAGATTGAAGAAGCATTTGTCACAGCGGTAGAAAGCTGCATTCGGAATAACTACGGAGATAGGGTCAGCTATCTAGTGGGAAGTCGCTGTAGTGGTTCTGTAAGTTCAAATATTATATCTTTTGTCATGTAGGTTGTTGACTTGCACGTTAATTTATAAACGTTTTCAGAATAGTATCCTTTGAATATGTTGGTGAACACAGCAATGTTTTAGTGTCATATCTAAGGTGTATGAGAGAGGGAAATATAAACAGAACAGAGAACATATTGAAATTTTTAACAGCTGTACAAAGCTGCATTCAGAATTACAGAAACAGTGTCAATTATCAGGATGGAATTCAGTGTACCGTAGACGGTTGTAAGTCCAAACATAATGTTATCAGCTGACTCATCAAAACAATCTATTTTAATGAGTTTATTTGTTTAATAGAATCCTTAGTTGCCAGATTATTGGGCATAATTTACGCTTATATATGTAATATCACAAAATAGTCCTGAACAAAATATTCCTACAACCTTTTTTTTGTGAAAAAGTTGTTTGATGTTTAAAATTGCATATTTTGAGTTTGACCTCTCTTCCCGTAATTTTTGAAACATTGCTATTTTCCTAGTAAAAATAAATTAAATTACTTTCAAAAATTAATTGAAGTGATGTTTGAAAAAAATATTTGACAGGGTACTTCAGTGAACAAATGTGACGTGATAAATTAATTTCTGTGTTGAGTGTGATAAATTAATTTTTGTTAAAGTAATAGAACAAAAAACCTTATGTGGACTATTTAACAATGATTCGACAATGATTGGACACCTGCTTTCTTAATTGCGACGTCAGAACAATGGTAATCTTTGTTTGCGCGACTTTTACTAATGTTACTGAAAAGAAGAATAATGAATAGGAAGAATAGGAAAAACTTATAGGAAGAATATAAAACTTAATAATATCAATCGGTGTTTGGGTGTGAAAAACTGGGAAAAATTCAATAGGGTTTGGTGTATACCTGAACACCTTGATATGAGCATGTGATATGGTAGGCATGTCACAGGAAACAGTAATAAATCCTGAAATACCACAGCGTTCCCCACACAAAGTAACTATAGTACCAGTGCAAACACATGCCCTTTTCAAAACAGTTTTTTTTTAATACAAGAACACATTTTTTCAATTATGATTCCAGATTTGAAAAAAGGAAGACTTGTTCTCAATATAAACAAAGTTTCCTTACGAAAAAAGTGCTACTAGTACTGCTTGAAAAAGGTTAAATTTTAACACTTGCCGCGCAGCTCTTGTTGAAATCGAGCGAAAGTGTTCACGGCACCAAACTGAATCGGCTGTTTTGCATGCTCGGTCGATGACGGATGAATCAAAAGGTGATCATGGACTCCAACATTGCCCATTTTTGATGTCTCATTCATACCAAATACACAAGAACATAGTTCCAACGATTACCGAAATAAGCCACGTTTTCGGGTGTACGGATCGGTTGAAATTATGCTCTCAATCCAGTCCTAACATTTCAAGTTTTCGCAGTTTTTTTTCGAACTGATCGTGCTACACGAATACTTGTAAATATCTTTTGTACATTTATACCAAGTTTAAGATCCATAATTAATCGGTATCACCTTTTGATTGACGCATTTTTGTGGGGCCACGTTTTTATTTTGCCAGTGCGTGGCCAATATTAAGCCGGAGATTTGGCAGCGGATATGTGGTCTCCCGACAGTTCCAAATAAACATTATTTACTTAAATATCGGAATTTATTAAATAATAAAGTCAGAAATAACAGTTTAAATATAAATATTTTATGATTTAAAAACTGTGTACGGGGATTATGTTTTACATGGAATAGCAGTAAATGCATCACGTGATCCGTAACGCACTCAGTGATTGGAATGGTCACCCTTCTTGGTCCTTTTGGCTGTTCCGCCTTTTAAACTTACTTCAATTGTGACGGGTTCGTGAAACAAGAATACAAAAAAAAAATCACAGAAGAACAATATTTTATGTAAACTCTTACAGGCCAAACGCAAACATATTTGTGAAAGATGTTCAGCCTTTACAATTTCAGTGTTATATTAATATGAATGGATTTGGAGATATAACATATTCAAATAGACACAAAGTACACAATAATCAGTTTAGACGTTTTCACTCACGGTGCCACGCTTATACAATAAAGTTTCATTGCATTTTTTCAGGAAGTACCCCGAATATTAATTACTTAAAATCTGTAACTTTTGAACTTGTGTCATCAATTTGTTTAAATTTTGTTATTAAGTTTGATATTTTTTGCCCTTTCAATCAACATAGGTTTTGTACATAAACAAGGAATTTGAATTTTGGGTCTAACATCCCTAGATATGGGGTAGCGAAAGAGACGTATGTTCATTCAAATACTATTAAATAGTGATTATAATTATAATAGAAGCAGTCAGTTTATAACCCCAAATAGCCCTACCCGTCCATACACAAAATATGCAAGCTTTAAGAATAGTATTTTTCGAGTAAACTATAATAATGTTATTGGATAAATGCGGGTTTGTCATGATTGCTTTTTCTCTTGCAGACTGTCTCGGATGTCACACGACACCTCTGCCAAACAGAGAGCCTGTATAAATTTCCCAATAATGCTAATGCAGTTGTTGCAACACCATTACTTGAATTAGCAGGTTCAAGAATGTCATCAATAATTACAAGCATTGAAATGGATCACATCATTGCCTTCATTGGGACTTCAAGTGGAACACTTTTAAAGGTTAAAGTAGAGTGATAAATAAAAGAAAACATGTATTGAAAATGTTGATATGACTGTAAGCGTTATAGAACAACGGGGAGGGGTGTATGAGACAATATGAAGCCCTTTTGCCTAAATATTTCCAAGCCCATCGTCTTCAGCAACTCATCAAGGCATCTCGTTCACTCTACCACGACAAAACAATGCGAACAGAGTAGTTGTTGAATAGGGGAAATGTGTTGATAGGAGCCATCTTTTCCCTGCCCCTGGTGGGATTTATACTTACAATAATGGACTTTATAACTGTTGATTTGGAAGCTAATAAATTAAATATGTTATATTTGTCAGGTGCACATCGAAAGCGGCACATCAGCCCGTCATTATGAGACCTTCAAGCTCGGAGACAGCCCTGTACTGAGAGATGTTATTCTCATTGACACTATGCAACAGATACATGTACTAACTGAACAACAGGTAAACTGTAAAACATTGCTGATGGATTGACTGATTAATAACTCATTGTTGCGCAGATTGATTAGCATATTAGATATTTGGTTAAATGATTGGTTGATTTATCAGAAAAATTACCGGTATTTTCATGATACAGTCTGAAAGTACTACACTTTGCGCAAAACATTAGCTATGTTCACCAGTTCTTGTCTAAAACTCTGGTGTGTTTTGTCACTGTGCGTAATATTGTATGAATATTTGCTCTTCGGCACAGCGAGTTTTTAATTGATAACTATAAAGCCTGTTTTAAATTATGTTTGTGTTTGAGTGAACAGCTTTTGAAGTTAAGAGTAGAAAACTGCAACCAGTACATGACCTGCGAAACATGCATCGGTGTGAATGGAGGACAAGACGGAGACCCGTACTGTGGATGGTGCACGCTGGAGAAAAGGTAAGAATGGTTCATAATTCTACTTTCAGTTTTAAAAAAGGTGCTCCCTGCCGATTGCTGGTTTTATTTCATACAACATTCATCATTGTTTGTATACACTCAAGTGTATATTGTCGTTTTTTGAATAAATATAATAAATCAGTGCTGTTCAATATGGACAATTTATTCAGTTTGGTGGACCCTATTCTAGATTCTAGATTCCAGATTCCAGATTGGAAACATAACAAAAACAATCATAAGTAAGACTAATTGCGGTGACACCATGTGGAATCTCAATTGAGTAGTAATTAGTTCTGAAAAGAACTGGGGGTACAACTCGACGTTTCGATCAGTATGCTCTGATCGTCCTCTGATCGACACTGTGCCACAGGACATCGGTTTCTTCATCAGCGACATTTGGCGACCTATACTACAGACTGAAGGATCTTCTATATCCAAAGTCCATAACCCACCCCAGACTGAGGGATCCCCTATATCCTAAGTCAACCACCCTCCTTCCCCTGTGCTTGTTAACAACTGATTCAGTTCAGTGAGCACACTCCTCTCCCAACCCCCTAGGATCCCTAGTCTCATAGTCTCACAGTTTCCCGCCTGCGCGCCTCAACGAACTAATCCTCCAGCATCCATTCATGGGACAGTCCTCCAGCAACCTACTTAAGCAGCAGCATTTTCCAGAGTCCGGCATTCTCCTGAGGGACGATCAGAGCATACTGATCGAAACGTCAGGTTGTACCCCAGTTCTTTTCAGAACTAATTACTACTCAATTGAGATTCCACATGGTGTCACCGCAATTAGTCTTACTTATCATCCTCACCATGCAAAGCTACAAGTTTTACCTAAAAACAATCATCCTATTACATAGTTTTTCAAATAATGATTTAATTTCCCTACTTTTGCAGATGTACTAGACAAATTGAGTGTGGTTCTCCAGAGGAATCAAGTCGCTGGCTCCCTTACAATGAAATACAGTGTGTTGTGATCAGCGATATAGCCCCACATAGAAGCTTACCCATAACAACGCCACAACAAATGGTAAGTTATTTTAGATCGGTGTTTGACCTGTGAGTCATTGTGGTTTTTGCTATTAAAAGGAAGTGGACGTGCGCAACATTAATTTCGGGAATTCCCCTTAGGCCTCTGGCTTCTGGTCATTGGTTGGCTTCAAAATCGATGCGGTGACGCGCTTTTTTTTTCGGCCCGGCCATATATTTTTTTACCAACAGGGAAATACATGATACGCGGGACGAAATTTCCCATATGCAAAGTAGGGTGACTAAGGGAGGCCTCACAAATCAGGCAAACATTCATACCCTTTTGTGAAAAAGTTGTCTAAAGCACAGCACAGCAGAATTCCAGTCAATCTAGCAATTTTAACTGCAATTGGACATCGTTTCATAGAAGAAGAAAAAAATATATAAAAAAATAAAATAAAAAATAAAAAAATAAAATGCCAACGCGTGAGTCTCAGGCGACGCGCGCGGAGACCAGAAACCGGAGATTTGTTTTGGGTCTTATTCCCTGCGCCCTATCTTTTGACTACTTACAATGTTACCCCCTGCATGTTAAAAGTATGTTTAAAGGGTAGTTTTTGTTTAGGAAGCCAATTTGCTTGTTTTGGGTATTTGTCCCCGCCTTTATAACAATCTGGGCTTTCCCATACAATAGGAAAAATACAATGTACAAGTACTTACTAACAGGGGTCTACAGGAACATGTTTTACCATTCTGCTCAGTGGCAGATCCAGGCCAAAGGAGATTTTCTTTTAACGCCATGAATGTAAATTGACCATATATTGTTTGTTGTCTACCTTTTTACCATCCTGGATTCGCCAATGATCTGATGTTTTCATTTAAGAACATAAACTGACAATATATTAATACGAGATGCATGCACATCTCCAAAATGTGCCCTTCTTCCATTTTAAAGGCACAAACTGACTGAAACCTTCCACTTAGTACAGCCCTTGAAATAGGTGAGCTCCAAGATGGGCTCAACACTAAACTAAATTTTTTGCCCCTTCTGAACCCACATGCTAAATTGTATTCTTATAGTTTACCACAAATTGTCAGCTGAGCAGCTGGACTATTGTCCACAAACATGGAGAATGAAACCAAAGGAGTAGGCATAATTTAGGTCACCGAATCTTGTATGTACAAGCTTCTGCTTTGACCTTTCAGATCTTTGAGCCCGATGTATCATAAAAACAGAAACTTTTTTTGTTGGAAGCCAAGCCCCTTCCATGAGGGGAAGGTTCGTATATTTAAATTTCATGGCTCAAATAATACCAGAGAGGTGTCTTGTAAAGAAATGTTATTTGCCTGTTAAAGGTGTAGGAAAATAAATCCTAATTAATTGTTAATAATTGTGGGTAAATGCACATCAACAATGAAAACAAATCGTCTAGCAGACTTAAAGGACACAATGTAATGAAAGTGTATAATTATGTCGAGTTGAGTACAGTACCGTTATAGTATAGTGTCCATTGTTACTGATGTTCTTTCAATATTTTCTGTTCTTTTCACAGATAACAGTAACAGTGAAGCATCTTCCCAAACTACAACTTGGCCAAACATACAGCTGTCAGTTCAATGACCTGCCAAAGTCACAAAGGACGACTAACGGAAACACAACTGAGTGTAGCATCCCGGAATCACCTGCTAGACCGACAATCGTTCCAACTAGTACTTTGATTCATGTCTACATGCAGCGCTTATTTTCACTTTATTTGAATCAGGATATACATTAATATACAACCAGCCCGTCGGCATGTTTCAACTTATTTATTTGTGTCGTTCAAAGAAAATATTAATTTTGATATATAAACAACTTACGAATTTATAAGTGGATCAATCTGAAAACAAAACATTATTTCTAATTGTGCTTTAATATGTCATGACTTGTTTTTGCATTTAAAGGTACATTAGTAATTCCTAAATTAACCAAATTGCGGAATTGATATAAAACTTACCTGGTATAAAGCTGACAATTTTGCCTGAAGAATTCTACCTGAGGTGATGTCATTCTTAAGAAAAGAAAGTTAATTTATTGCTCATAACTTTTAGTTTGACTTAAAGACTTGGTACCGAGTCCTAAATTAAGTACTGTCATCTATGGGCATGAATACCGCCCTCCGACTATTGACTTGTGTTGTGAAAAACTTCAAATTTGAAAATCAATGTTTCCAATAAAGGTATGGCCAGTTTAAGCTGATACTTTCACAGGTTGGTTGTTTTATGTAAATCGTGATTCAAAGAAAGTCAGGACACTGCCAACATTATCAATACTATACCTTACCTTTAAATACACATGTCTGTGTGAAAAGTATTTTTATAATATGGGGTAATATAGGCTACCTTCCTAACCCTGTTTTTCCTGTTCTGCAGAGGACCATGTGACAATGCAGCTGAGTGTCTTTCATCTGAAACCAACGTGGCATTTATCACTACAATTTCAGCTTCTATAGATGCATTCCAAGTCACATCTCGTAGGTTTTAATTCAGCGTTTAGCGTTCTGAATGTATGAAGTAATTAAATTTGTTTGAATCAAGATATTCATACGATACAACCAACAATCTGTGAACGTGTCAGCTTAATGCGGAGGCTAAATCGTGCGAAAACTGACACGGAACTCACATTATAGGCAGAAAAAAAAACATTTGCAACAAATAAGTTGCTGTCAGCAAAGAGTTCCCATCAGTCAACTGTATGAAAATGTGAATTTTGTTCGTGATTTCTCCGTTAAATGGGAGCATGACAGACAGAATAAATTTTCGGTGTGATTGGTACCTTTACATCAAGTTACCTATCGGATAATATTCCAGTAAATTTGTAAACAGGTAATTTACTTTTAAGGGTAGTGTACACCATTGGTAATCACTCGATTACAAAATTACTGAATTAAATCTATACACTTGATGTGAAGTTGCTGATAAAATATCTTCTCTGACATGCTGTATATATTTTTTGTAAACGTGAAATGTATTACAAATTTCAAATGGATCACGGCCGTTATCCATTTTCCACATTAAATGAATACAAAACAATTTTAATGCATGTTCAACTTTCACAGGTTAGTTTTTTGTACATCTCTCTTGATTCTTGTAAAGTATGGATGCATTTACATACATTTTACCCACACTGTAAAAAAAATAACCCATACATTTTACAGCAAAATCTAGGCAACTCTATTTCCAACAATTTGCTGTATTACAATTTTATATAAGTGTGTTAAATTGATTTACACAATTTCTGTAAACGCTTAATATTTGTTTGTTTTACCCATTCTGATTCTCTTTTTCGGCCCACAAAGAGT
The DNA here is from genome assembly GCA_029582265.1 of Zoroaster sp. YZ-2022. Classification (NCBI taxonomy): domain Eukaryota; kingdom Metazoa; phylum Echinodermata; class Asteroidea; order Forcipulatida; family Zoroasteridae; genus Zoroaster; species Zoroaster sp. YZ-2022. The sequence goes on along the minus strand of CM055824.1, from coordinate 36,819,567 downwards.
ATGTCCAAACAAATGTGGAAACACAGCGGGGGCAACATCAGCATTATTTTCAAATTGTATTCGTTAATTTTATCACTAATTTTCATTTATTTTAATTATGGTACAGGTGTGGTGAATGTGTCACAAGTAACTGGGCCTGTGATTGGTGTGTGTATGACAACAAATGCACACACCAGAGTACTGAGTGTACACCAGGAGACGTCATCGTCATCGGAAACAACGTAAATTCAAATTATATTATTTCTTATAGGCTATTCCCATAAAGAAATTTTACTAAATTATACACTTGTATTTCAAATTATTTTCCTTTGGGCATAAAATAACACTTGTGAAAGGGTGAGATATACACTTTGATACGATGTCATCGTGAAATCTTGCTTGTCGTTAATCAAAGTATGTAGTTATGTCATTATGAATTATGTCAAACTGGTTACAGAATCCCAGCAATGGTGGAAACCAAGGACCAGACTTCTGTCCGCAGCTACAGCAACAGGCTGGAGAGGAACTCCTGCCAGTCGGAATTCAACGAGAAATATTGGTCAATGCCTTCAAACTGCCAGATCATGCAAATGTAAGCAATAATTATTTCATCCTCATTGCATTTGGAGAAACACAAATTTCAAATTATTGTCAGTGTGGCAAAATGTTTGGATTCTATCATTACAATTACATTTGTTTAGGTGTGGTGGTTGAAGAAGAATTCCTCTTTTTCACCCATAGGTTAAGATGACTGTCTCCCAAAGCTGATATCGAAATTAACATCTTTATTTTAATCAACAGGCGACTGGCTACCTGTGTTCCTTATTGATAGACGGTACCAAACAGAATGCGTCAGCGAGTCTGCAACTAAATAATGACGGCCAATTACTTCGTTGTCATAGTCGACTGGTAAGGATGTGTGTCTGTAGTTATAAGTATTTATACACTATAGCACAGATGTGATGTGTTCTACTGAAATCAGTCACATTTGGGCAAGAAATCAAACTTCAGCGGAATTACAAAATGTTTAAGTTTGTCTTAGTTACGGAAACTCAAAATGGAGTTAATGCCCTTTAGTGACAAGTTTCATTTGGTATACTTTCAATAATTAAATTCCAACAAAGTTACTTCGTGTTCACTAGCAACGGGCATAACAGAAGAGTAAAATTATTGCCTTCTATTGTTTTATTAAGGGTTTTATATACATTCATTTATTGGCAATTTCTCAGTTCCGAGCTCTGCCCAATTCCGTCTGATTTCAGTAGAACTCATCACAAATTTGTTCTTGAATCTCATGAAATTCATAGCAGGGGAACTACAAGTGGAAATTAAGGGAACCAGTATAATCATACAGAAGAAAATCAACAGGGCATAGTCGTCGAAGCTACATGCACAGTTTAGGTACAATCAGTAGCACGTTTTTAACACTGCCTAAAACATTCTCCCACTTAACGCCATGCGTCCAATCATGATCTGATCATGTCCAATATGTTGTCCCACCCTCACCTGAAAACTAAACTGCTAATTTTTGGTTCATGGGGTTGATGATATCTGTACTTTCCTGATTGGGAGGTACTTCTATCCTGCTTGAAATCATATTCTCCCACGGTGGACGCCATGTAAACCCTAACTGAGAAACCCCTGGGTGACTACGACATCTGTTTTATTTGATTTTGTTAATTTAGTACACGTACGCAGCAGAAGACATCAATGAACTAATGGTACCATTGACTGTAATTTGGAACGATGGCAGAGAGCTGGATGATTACTACGGCTTCAATGGTGAGTTAACAACTCTTCAATGAAACTAAGCTAAATTACTCTGTAGCCTACCTAGGGCAAACAAAACACAGAAAAATGGAAATTCAATTGGATCTCTTCAAAATAAACGGTTGCCATGGCAACTATGAACACCCGTTATTATTCCAAAGAATAGATAGAAGAAATCAGAACATTTCATCGTGATCGGACAAAGCGTTCTGGAGATATTATAAAAAAATATCACAGGGGGACACATTGTTCCCAGGTTTGGCAGGGTTAAACAACTTGGGCCTATAACATAAAATATTAGCAAATGATCATCGTCTTATTTTCGTTGTTCAGTTACACTGTACAAATGTGACGTGGACCGACGGGATTGTAGCCGCTGTTTATCAGAGGAGACAGCAAGACCAGAACTCCAATGTCGTTGGTGTGGTACCCAGTGTGCATTCAATGAGAGTAGTGTCTGTACAAGTAGTGCTCTAAGCCCTGGTGGTCAGTGTCCGGCACCTGCTCTTGAAATGGTAAACAGCTTTATTTAATGGCTATACTGGCAATTTAAATGTTAAGGTAACGCACTTAGTGTTTTACTGAATGGCAAGTCTGTACTGACGCTGTCAACCTTGCCCACATTTGATGTCAATCTGGCCCACGACCTCCAAACTTCATCAGGTCATTGTAAAGCAATCTGTTCATAAGGGAAATGATTAGTAGATGCTTGGTGTGGAAGAGATACCTATATTTAACTTTAAAAAACGTGAAGAAGAACTAGGTTACGGCATACCAATAATGTTTAATGAGATAGAAAGTTGATCTTTTGGACAGGTGTTTCGCACAACTGGGCCAATTGAAGGCAATACAATCATTGAAGTAAACGGAACCAATATCGGACAAAGATTTCAAGACGTCACAAGTGTGATGGTTGGTCAGCAGTCATGTGACTTGACAGGATTGAAAAATCAGTATATCACCGGACAAAGGTATATAATGGTTTACTACATTAATGCATGCCAACTAGGATATTTACATCAATATACTTGCTTTAGATAACACATTTTGTTTTTGAGTAATTTGTATTTAAAATAGATATTTAGTAATACAGTCTATTCAGTACATCATTACCTCGATCTTTGTTCATACAACTATATGACATCTGGATGTCTCATGGCAATCATTGGAATTAAATAGCATCTTCACTTAAACTATTTCAAATCAGTGTAAGTTGCAGAACTGCTCCGATGAGTCTAGGTTCTGCGCAGGATATCACAGTCTATGTGGCTCGTGTAGATGGCAGTGGAGATTTACCAAGCACTGGGACAGTACAGTTCACGTACAAGGTAAAACATGTTATCTCCATTAAAATCACTGAACTAAATGAAGTGATTTTGATAACCAAACTTGCTGTAGTGTATATTTCCCACTGAAGTGGAAATCCTTATTATCCCAAAATTGATTTTGGTTTTATTAAAATTACGGATATGGAAATCAGGTTTTAAAAGAAAACATTCGCAAATGTGTGTATTTTTGCATTTCAATAACTTCATATACAATTACAATTGTAATGTCTACACAATGGGAAGATTTTCTTTTCCTGACAGGATCCCATGATTACAAGCTTCAGTCCTTTGATTGGACCTGAAGCTGGTGGGACCCTTATTACCATAACTGGAAAACACATGGACACTGGTAGAGACACCAAAGCTATGGTTGATATGAACATACCATGTGCAATTACAAGGTAAGGCTTCATTATTATAAACTCTTGAATATCTTTTAATATGTTTTCCATAGTATTTTGAACTCATTCTCGTCCCCGATTCATTGAGGCCTGTCTATACAGCAACCTTTGGAGCAAATAATACAGTAGCGAATAATGGATAAAAGTACTCTTAAAGTTTTAGATTGAAACTCACTCTAACCGACTGAAACAAGGGACAAATATTTAACAATTTCTCACTAGTTTCAATTGATAATGGTGAATTTAAATCTAAAACATTTGGAGAGTATTTTGATTTGTCAGTAATTGGCGATTAATCAACCGCTTGATGGTTCCTCAATATGAAGGATAATTGAAATATTATAACAATTTGATAGAAAATATATTATCGTTATTTCAAAATATATCACTTTCTTTGATGAATGCAGTATAACCAACACTGCTATTCAGTGTCTCACTGGAAACTCAACAGCGGGTAATACTGCTCTCATCTCAGTGACATTTGATGGAGCATTAAGGAATTCAACAGAGGCGTTTGTCTATCAACCCAACCCAAATGTTACAGATATACAACCGCGGGAAAGCATCAAGTCGTAAGTCTTTATTTTAGTTGGTCTTGGCCAAGGAACAAAACAGAAATAGTTACCTATTTGCTGATTGACCAAGTATTTGATAATTCTTTGATTCGATCCAATGTGTTTACTTTTCAAAGTTTACGTGTAGTCCACATTATAAGAGCGCATAGGTTCTTCTTTTTCTAGGAAAGTCATTTTGGGAAAGGTATAAATTGTAAAAATATTGTATGTTTATTATACAGAGGTGGCAGGAAGCTTGAAGTCACTGGAACGGGTTTCAAAGTTGTGAGCAGTGCAAGAATCCAAGTCCAATTTGACAACAATAGCTCGGTATATGAAGAGGTAGTTCGATCTTTGATTTTCATGTTGTAATTAATCTCGAAAAGTTAACCCAGAACATTATTGTTTTATCACGGTTGGGTTATGTTTGCAAATGGATATTTAAATAATTTTATTAATTCATTAGTTATGAATATATAAACTTACACAATCGGACTGGTTGGTTGGCTCTCTGTGATAATGTTATACAATTGATTGATAGATAGATAAATTGTTTCCATTACGTTTTAGTTGTGGGTCCACTATGCTCAGTGTTTGTGTGCTTGTCAGATTTCCGTTCTGACATTAATTCATACGTTTATTTCCCCATGACAGTCCTGTCAGATACAAGATAACACAACTATGTATTGCATATCACCAGCCATTGATGGAAATATGTCACCGTGTTCTAAAGTCATTCTGGGTTTCATGTTGGATGGAGTGCACCTGCCTTCGTGGTCAAAATCACCCAGTAACAGCTTTAGATATTGCTTAAATCCAGTCATCAACAAGTTCAAAGGAGAGAAAAACGAGTTTGCGGTTGACACTTTGTTTATACTCAGAATTATGGTACGTTAGTTTGTGTATGTTAATTTGTTTATAAACTTCAACTTCACAGGAGAACGTGAAAACGTGAGTACTAAATAATGATAAAGATCTACTGCCATCATGTTCAAAACAATTTCTTTTTGAAAAAAAAGATAAGCCTACCCGACAACACAAGTTCAAAACTAGGAAAGAATGTCGCTATCAGGGTGGGGAGGGTGTTGTCAATGGGTACTTTCGGCTCTTTTGCATGATGTTGAGACAATTGAAAACAACCATTTTAACAATAAACTTTTATTGCAGTATATTTCACGTCAATCTGTAAAAATGTTTTCCCTAACAGGGTGACCGACTTAATGATGCAGTCACAAAGACGGAATTAGAAGTCACAATCGGTAACAGAAACTGCCCTATCAGCGACCTGTCAGCTACAACAATTTCATGCAATCTTCCCAAGACACGACCTCCGGGCCTGGACAAGGATGGACGCCCTGACTGGGACATAACCCCCGTAGCTACGGTACACAGCTTCTTCTAAAAATATTAGCTATCAGGCTGTTAAATGACCCACTGGTTGCCCCTGTCTCTGTAGCGTACATTGCGGCAATAGTCATTATATTGACGATTTTATATTTTTGTTTTAGTTTGTTTTGATCGTTTATTAATTTTAGCTTTTGTTTTGAAACAAAATTATACAACAATGCAACTTTTGCCTGCTAACATTTTACCGAGGGCCCTGAACTTGAACTGTTTTTGAAATTTTATAGAGTTTTTTTTTGTAATATAACTTTTTTTTAGATTCTGTTCTCACTAAAGCTAAGAAATTTGAAAACTGAGAAATGTCGGTATCAGAGACTGACAGAAATAGTGAAGTCAATGAACAGGCCTACACCAACAATTTGTACAAAACTGAATTTTACAAAAGCGATGATTATTGACGAATTCATCACTTCGTTAAACTGGTGACGTAGTGATGTCACGTATCACACACATCTGGTGCTTTGCTGCTTTGGGATACTCGGCTCATTCTTAATGCATTTTTACTGTTTTCTGGTTAATTACACTAAGAAATTACCGGAAGCTTTCTTGATTCTCTTATAAATTATTGATGTATTTACAGACATTTCAACAATGATGTACAATTCATTTAAGCACATTGAAACAATTGTACAAAAGTTACATCTACAAAATAAAAAAACAAATGATATAATCTATTTTGATATTTCTTATTTCTTTTCGAGTCTAGGCATGGGAAAATTGTAATAGGAATTTTGTTTTGCGTAATAGGTTCACTGGTACGGAAATTTCACATTGAGCCCAGGGACGGTGATCTACCCTTACGATGACATTGACTTGGCTCTAATTCTGATTGCAACCATCGTGTCAGCAATTGCAGCTTTCTTACTGATACTTTCCGCCATCTTTGCTGTCAAATATTACAAACAAAAACGTCTACTGAAGGGCTACAATGAGCGTCTATTAGCTCGCATCACTGACTTACACGAAGGTGATTAATGTTCCAACAAAACCTTCCAGATCTCATAGGAAGCAAACTATCATATGAAACCAGTAGAAGCTTTTACAAATGCACAAACAAGTGATATTTTTGTATACATTTCATTTGTGGAACACAAATTTTCTAAGTTATCAACATATTTATATGCAGCGTGGAATTTTAAGTTAATATGTATTTCAGCAAATATCCATGCTGGACAGTTTAAACAGAATTTAAAATCAATTTTGGCATAAGCTAACGTGAAGATTGAGAGTGCGATTAAATATTTGTTTAAATGTTTGTGAGATCACATCAAAAACTCAGTGTCACACTCAATCAACCTTTAAAATTAAACCACGATGTTGCGTCTGATCACGCTGTGACGTAAATTTTCATTAGTATAAAGAACAAAAAGTGTCAAAAAGGTATCCAAACAGTGATGTCAACATAGATACAGAGTTGTGCATAGTGTTAGAGTTAAACATTTCCTATTTCATATGCCATTAAAATTATTATTTAGTGGTATTATTAAATAAATGCATTGCTTTTACGCAAGTTCACTTACAAACATTTCACTTATATTTTATATCAAAGACATCCTCAAATTTAATGAAAGTAATCGACAGGCATCTTCAGCTGCTCAGAGTGTTGGAACATCTAAGCTTCAACAGAAACCAATTGTACTGAACGACAAAATAAGCATCGTACCTGATGATTTACAGATCCAGTTCAACCAGTTAGATATAGGAAGGGTACTCGGACAAGGTAAGCCAGAGGACGTTTGTGTAGCTATTATGTTTGTCTCCAAGGGTAATTGAGTTGTTGAGCCCCCCAAACCAAGACACATATTGTAACCAAGCTCTTAATGTAACCCAAAATTTACCTTTAATTTAGCCGAGTCCCTAATGTAGCCCAAAGCACATCCTTAATGCCACCTGGCTCAAACCCCTCCCCTTTATGTAGTATGGTGATTTATGTAATCTTACCCTTAATGAAGTCCATTCCACTCAATGCTACCAGCCAACAATTACTTAAATATAAAATGTACGTTTTTGTGAAATAGAAGAGCCTTGTTCTCCAGCATTTTTGTAACTAATTCAATCTGTCTCATAACTTCACTCCTGTGAGAAATGTTGTTTTTGTAATCTTTGTTAAGCACATATTTAATTATGGAAGGAGTTAATTTTAGTGTTTTTTTATTTGTTTGCTTTTTTAATTAAGGTGCTTTTGGTAAAGTATATCAGGCGATTTTCAATGATACTCCTACCGGAATACAGCGCACAGTGGCAGTTAAAACAGTTTAAGGTAAACATGAAAACAAATAGTGTAGGTTTCTTATCTTGATAATAACGTTTAAAACCACGTTATAAACGCCACTTTGAAATTTGTTAAGAAATGTATATAGGCCTGGTGACCCACATAATGATCTAGAGAATGTTGTCATGAAATATAAAAATTGAAATACATAATAGGACCTCTTACATGCATTATGATGGAGCAATTTACGTGTCACAAAATGTTAGCTGCAATGTCTACGTTTTTGGTTTCGAAAGATTACACCCTTCCCGAATCCAGTTGTCAGACATTGATTGATGGTTGTGGAAACATACAAGCTTAAATCTCTATTGATCATTGCGTGTGCCGTGTGGCACATGTATCCAGAACCGGTGTATTTGTGTTTGTAGGCCTATGCACACGAGAGCTATTTTAATGAGAACTATTATTGTTAATACCCAACTGATTTTATGAAATCACACTGATTTTATGAAATCACACTGATTTTATGAAATCACAGTATTTATGAAAACACATTGTTATTGCACCTCTACTCATTAAGACCAAACCGACTTTCACAAACATAAAGAAGCACACACATTGTTGTTCGCCTTTAGACACAAGCGATCCTTCCAACATCATCAAATTTTTGGAGGAAGGCCTGTTGATGAAGACTTTTGATCACCCTAACGTGCTTGGACTCCTTGGATTGACCTTTGACCCACTGGGTCAGCCATTGATCGTGCTACCCTTCATGGCAAATGGTGACCTCAAGTCATATCTAGTAAAACAAAAACTCCAGGTATTTGATATTTCTGTTATTACCAAATAATCGGCAATTATGGGAAGCAACTGTCATTTGTTATTTGGATGTTTGGTTTATATTGTATGTTGATATATTGTATTTTAATGTGTATATATTTACCCATTCGCAATGAAGTTAATACTACAAAAGGTGTAATTGTATAACATGAGTGCATTCTTGATTTAGTTTTTTTTGTAAATAATCTTTACTGATTAAGAAAATCACTGTTTCAGTTTGTTCTATGCGTAAAAGTGTGCAGTACATTCCTCTTTGCCATGAAACCTCTTGTATGTATTAACCTATAAAATTATGTGATTAAATAGTTCCCTCTTTTGCATAAATTAAGTATTTTTTCATATTAAAACAACAATAATATGACAATTTATATTCTACATTTGGTTTACTGACAATATCAAATCGGTACGTAAATTGACTGAAATAGTTAGTTGAAATATATTCAAATTTTCCCAATCATTTATATTACAGTTGATAATGAACATAAGAACATAATTTTTGACATTAGATGCGTTGTACCACCAAATTATTGAGTTGGGTATTGTCAACAATTACGCATCACTTGCATGAGCTATTGCTAGGCGCGTAAACAGAAATTTGTCAAATGAGTAGGCGACGACCAATTTGTTTTGTTATACTTTCTCTATGGTTATAGTACCTGCGGAAATATTTCGCTTGAAGTCACAGAATAACAATCCCCTCCTAAGGGAAAAGTTGGGTCAAATATGTCGCAGTGGGAATTTGGTGGTTTCAATTAATTCGTTAATGAAAAAGGTTGGTTTTTTTTGGGGGGGGGGGGGAACGCGACCGTCACCTCGCCCCAACCCCATGTCTACGTGCCTGATTGCACACAGTTCATCAGTACATATTTTAATGGAAATGGGATTGTGGATATTTTTAGCTGTATCAAGAGTCTACAGATGATGTATTGAGCTCAGTGTTTTCTCCTTCTGTTTAAGATTTGTGTGTAATTTGTGTTTGATTGTATGTTGCATGATGTGAAGACATTGACTGTCGGTCAGCTGTATATGTTTGCTTTGCACGTGGCTCTTGGAATGGAATACCTAGCTCAGCAGAACTTCGTACATCGAGATTTAGCTGCAAGAAATTGCATGTAAGAATATTTCAAATGTTTGATTAGCGGCCAACTTTCATACATACGCGTTTACCAATCCTAGACCCGACATTGTCAACTGCCATTGATCTGCCTCGATTATTTTAAAGGGACTTGAAGTGTTATTGCTGTGCAACAACGCTGCTGCAAAATAATTGAGTTATCATATAATCAGCGAGAAAGGATAAAAAGCTTTGACATGTATAGGCCTACGTATTATTATGAAGGAGGGCTCATGTTTTCATTTCGCTTTTAAAAGGATTGACGACAAACTTGAAGTAAAGATAGCAGACTTTGGACTTTCCCGTGACATGGATGAGACAGATTACTACACCAGTGGGGACAAGAAGGCGAAGCTTCCCATTAAATGGATGGCACCAGAGTCCATGGAACGTAGAGTGTATAACACTAAAACAGATGTGGTGAGTTTTGTTTAAACTACTCAGCTTTGTCACCTGACTGGTGCCTTTGTAGGACTTAAACAATCATTATTTGTTACGGCAAGTTTAAATTGCCATTTATTAAGAAGGGATTTCAGCTTGCGACATCTGGATAACCTTACAAGGGCGGAGCTCAAACAATAGAACTATCCAGGCAGACTACATGATCTGTCTCGATTGGTGGTCTTCAGAAATGTTCTCTACATGGGGGGGGGGGGGGGGAGAGGTTGCTAGTCAGAAATAATGCATAACATATTGTCTGTAACTTTCCAAGGTATAAATTTTCCTCATCAAATAGCCTAAAGATCTTCGAAATGTAAGATACATCCTCATAAGTCCAATATATATTGGCAAGCAGCAGTGACGTATTGTTGTTAATATTTTTGGGGATTTAACAGGGGACACTTCGGTGGCACAAAGATCATTTTTTATATTTTCTTGAAAGTTGAATTTTAGTGGGGAACCTAAGGGCATATCTTTTCTGTGGATGGTGGTAGGGATCACAGCGCAGTGGCACACGAAACTTTACCATGTGACTAATATGTTATGATATGTTCTGATCTTGTTTAGGTAAAACTTGTAGCTTTGCATGGTGAGGATGATAAGTAAGATTATTCTAGTGCGGGTGACATATGTGGAATCTCAATTGGTGAGTAGTAACTCAATTAGTAGTATTACTCTGAAAAGAACTGGGTACAACCTCGACTTGCCAGAGCAAGGCATTTTCCAGAGTTCGGCATTCTCCCCGAGGACGATCAGAGCATGCTGATCGATTGACGAAACGTCGAGTTGTACCCCCAGTTCTTTTCAGAACAGGCCTACTAATACTCAACCGGAGATTCCATTAATGTCTGTGTCACCGCAATATTAGTCTTACTGATCTTGTTTCAGCCTTACAGTGGTTGTGCGTACGGCGTACTTTTATGGGAGGGTGTTTCTGGAGGACTCATGCCGTATCCCTGGCATGCAAAACAGTGATGTGTACGATTTCAAAACGTGGCCAGCGTATGGATCCATCAAAAGTTCTGCCCCAAAAAGATGTGAGAAATCCCATTATTGGGTCTTTGTTTTGTATATATACCTTATATGAGATTTTGTTGGAGTATAAAAATGAAAGGTTTTAATGTACCAAAGCATTATCATGATTCAAACATTCAGAGAAAAATAAATGGTTACAGATATATCCTTTTTCAGAATGTATCAAATAGGATTATATTCTTGAAAGTGATTCATCAAATAATGAGTCGACTCTCACTTTGATAAGTTTCTATTGAACTCTTCCAGATATCGAATCATGCAAATTGCTGGAAAAGAGTCCCCGAAAGAGGCAGTGCTCATTCAGACGAATGGTTGAAGAAACTGAACGATTTAACGGCGCAAGAACCTCAGGTAGTTCCTTCCAGTTGGAAGACCCTGGAAGCACTGATGAATATCTGATTCCGATGAAAGCCAAGCAAAGTAGGAAGGCTGGTTATGCTTACGCTGACACAGAAGGTATCAGAAGAACTCTTCAGAAGGACCATTATTTGAATATAAATACAGCGTTGTAAGATGTTTATAACATATATTTCAAAGTAAAGGGAGTGTAACACAGATCGTTGTCCATTATGGGATACCAGTATTCCCCAAAGGTACCCAGACAATCTCATTCCTATGACGGTTTATGTACTTATGATTGCTTGGGTAACACTATAGGGGGTACCATTCAGGGATTGTAACTCTTTTGTAATTACTCAATTACACAATTACTGAATTATGATCACAACGTTTATTTGATGTAAAGTTGGGGATGGTATCAAACATCACATTATGAAACTATGCTGTTTAATATACTGATTTAATTTTGAGAAGACGTGAAATGTATGGCCATGTTTAAATGGATTTACGGCCGTATTCTATTTGCCACATTAGAATGTATATAAATTCTGAATGCATTTTTACTCTTTCATTAATCATCGACACAAAAAATAAGCAGCAAATTTCACAGGTTGATTTCTATATACATATATCTTAGTTCTTTAATGGAGATACACAAGAAGGAAACCTGTACAGAATAATGTGACTAGTAAAATGGAAAATCTAAATTTTGTTCGTCATATGCTGACGAAGTGACGAATCGGCTATTTTGGCGGTTCTGAGATAGGCCTATTAACAGTTTTAGGGCCTAAAAAGTGTAAATTTTAATCTCTATTGAGATTTGTAGATTAAAAGTTAGTTTTGCTAGGAAATAATGTAATCATGCAGATTATGACACAATGATTGGCTTTGTAGAAAATGCAGATTATGACAATGATTGGTTTTGTATACAATGTAGATAATGACACAGCGATTGCTTTTGTAGATTATGACACAATGATTGGCTTTGTAGACAATGCAGATTATGACACAATGATTGGCTTTGTAGAAAATGTAGATAATGTACTTCAATTGATTGACACATAGACAATGCAGATTATGACACAGTGATTGGCTTTGTAGAAAATGTAGATTATGACACAATGATTGGCTTTGTAGACAATGTAGATTATGACACAATGATTGGCTTTGTAGAAAATGTAGATTATGACACAATGATTGGCTTTGTAGACAATGCAGATTATGACAATGATTGGCTTTGTAAACAATGTAGATTATGACACAATGGTTGGCTTTGTAAACAATGTAGATAATAACACAATGATTGGCTTTGTAGACAATGCAGATTATGACAATGATTGGCTTTGTAAACAATGTAGATTATGACACAATGGTTGGCTTTGTAAACAATGTAGATAATGACACAATGATTGGCTTTGTAACGATGTAGATTATGACACATTGATTGGCTTTGTAACAATGTAGATTATGACGCATTGATTGGCTTTGTAAACAATGTAGATTATGACACAATGGTTGGCTTTGTAACAGTGTAGATTATGACACAATGATTGGCTTTGTAAACAACGTAGATAATGACATAATGGTTGGCTTTGTAACAATGTAGATCATAACACAATGATTAGCTTTGTAAACAATGTAGATCATAACACAATGATTAGCTTTGTAAACAATGTAGATAATGACACAATGATTGGCTTTGTAGACAATGCAGATTATGACATAATGATTGGCTTTGTAGACAATGCAGATTATGACACAATGATTGGTTTTTGTAAACAATTGGCTTTGTATCAATGTAGATTATAACACAATGATTAGCTTTGTAGATTAAAAGTTAATTTGCTATGGTGTATTTATAGTTTATACAG
>CM055824.1:36787322-36805779 GCA_029582265.1 Zoroaster sp. YZ-2022 | reverse complement strand
TATCAAAACATTGGGGAATCACCGCTAGAGTGGCCACTGATATACCGAGCGAATAGCCAATCCCAGGGTGGCCCATCCAGTCAATATAATGGAGATCAATGGACGCTCCCTAAACTAGACGCGGGTGAACCATCTGTGTGGTGAACAATGGACGCGTTCAGTAAACGCTGCGCGTGCAAGATACAGTTATCTCACACGCCGGTTAAGTCTCCCACTCTTAGACTGGGGCGCGTTTTCGCGACCCTAACCAGAAACATATTTGGGCTTTAGTTATTTGTTTAGCGTTTTCGCGAGTTCGGTGGCGCTGCGATGCCGTCATTTCAAGATGGCGGATTGTAAAAAGTAACGGAAGATTTGTTAATTATTTTGTTAAAACATGAAGGAATGATTGTTCGTATACAAGCATATATTCCAAGTTTATTACTAGAACTCACGAGTAAGTTACATTTTGACAAAATTTTAATAACACCGTATATTTTGAGAAACGTTAATGATTGAACATGTCACAAACTGAAAACAATTTTCTGGTTACGTTCGCGTTTTCGCGAAGCTAAGCCGTCTTGTTTCTAGTCAAAAATGTGACAACAGAAACAAGTTTCTGTTCGTGTTCGCCAAAACACGCACATGCAATGCTTCTTTGTGAGACGTCAGTTTGTGGAACAAACCGTCACAAATGGGCCAAATCCATTGTTCTTGGAGTATTATGTCTGGGACTAGGTTAGTACACGAGTGGCACACTTCATGTAAGTATAATAGATAATATTATATACTGATAATATATTGTGTTTAACATGTTTAAATATACCATGCTCGATATGCGGCAGAGTGCCACCCCCATCTGTACCTATACACTAACACACTGTTTGTCTATTATTAACGGACCTCTTCCCCCCCCCCGAAATCCTCTAAAGAATTCCTAAGATTCCTGGAACACAATGAAGACACAATGGGAGGGGTGTATTCTGCTGCGTATCGAGCATCATATGTGTTTATTAACACAAACTCGTGGCCTTTTCATAATTGCTCGTTTTCTTCAGCATTTTGTACAATTTGTTTGTATTTAAATCTTACTTAATAAGCGCATACACAATGTCTAGTTTTTGTATGTGGATTATTTTTTCTTGCATAATGTTTACTTGTTTTTTGTCATTTCAAGGCATGTCCGTCACAAGCTTTGCTTTTTGGATTTTGTATATTTGCTATACGTAAAGTGGAAATAAATGTCCCATTGAATTTTACTAACCCTGGCCCACAAAGCGGTTGCGTCGTATCTTCATTTCACATGCTTTAAGGGAGGTCATTGTACCATTCCATGTATTCCACTGTATTCCTTGATACACTTCCACGTCTGCAGTGTTACTGTACACGCCATTCAGGTTACTTTCAATTTTCTTGCATTTGTCGTACCACCAGCCTCCTTTGAATATCTCAGCACAATCCCCTTTACCAGACCTGTCATTGTCTTGGTCGTACGCTGAGAATGCACGCTGGTGCCTTGTAAGGCAATCACCTTCAGAAAAGGACACTGACATTAAAACCTACATATCTTTTCATTTTTATTAAATAAGTACAAGCGTAAAACTAGAGGTATAGAGTTTGTAAAAAACAAACTCAAGGTGTTTGGGGGTTCATCATGTTATGGTGTCATCACCTAAAGTTGTTTAAAAATGCAAAATGAATCCAAAATGTTAAGTTATGAAGATTGTATAAGTTTGTATTTAATAGTAATTGCAGAAATGAAGAGCCTATTTTAAGTGTACTATGAATTAAAGAGCTTTTGATTATCAGATTATTTGTCTTTCTCCCAGTTATGATAAACAAAACATTTAAGAAATCTAATCCTTAATAGAGCGCCCATTATTACAGCTAAAATGGGGAGACATTGCATGTACGAGCCAAGCCAGGCAGCTATTTTATCTGCAGTACAATTCCTCATTCACTTACAAATTCCCATAAAAATCTAATGTTACAAAGGTTGAAAGGTTCTTCAATAGTTAATTCACCAACAACTTGCACGAGCATGTTAGTCTAGTGAGTAGAATGCTCGTTCTCAAGGTGTTTGGTTGTTCATCATGTTATGACGTCATCACCTAAAGTTGTTTAAAAGTACATTAATTAAGTCTGAACTTGGTATATGGTTTTCTCTTCAGAAAAGTTTCATGATAAAACTTGCATCCGTGGTGCCAAGTGCGACTTGACAAGAGACTACGGCTATGGAGTTAAGTTCAGCATGTAACTTGACTTCAGACTACTAACCATGGAGCGTGCAATGAAAATGCATTCAGAAATTGAGTTTCGTGACGCATATCAAGCATGAGCGTAGAAACAGTTTAATAGATAATTACATGTAAATTCTAATATATAAATCCACACTCACAAAACTTGCCAGTTTGGCAGATATTTGCATTTGAACTATGACATGAAAATAGCGCCCTCTTTCGGTCATTCTTAGAAAACTGTACATTTTAGTGGGGATTTTTGTATAATTGAATAGTTCACATGGGCTATGTTTTTTATGTTTCCCCTACCCTAATCTGTCAAATCGGTCCAGTGAGGTAGGGAAGAGTTTGAAAAGGGGATTCCATATTTGGGAAATATTTGATGTCATTGTAAAGAAAGGAACCAGTTTAAAAAAATCTTGCCTTGAATAAAAGGTCTGAACCCGACTGCTCCCTGAACGTCTGACCCCCCCCCTGCCCCCCCCCCTGTCCTCTACCCATTACGCCCCGGGTAGGATCTATGGTGTCGTGGTGTAGTATTCCAATTTAATTGATCATGTGAAAAACATCTAAATTGTCCATACATTTCAATATTTTGGGGTTTCATTTCCCATCCCCCATCTCCTTACCTTGAGCTCCACCCTCTTTAGGCAACCCTGGATCTAACCCTACCTACATCAAAGATTATTTGTGAATCTTTTCTCATCTTTAAAAAGTAAATTATTGGTTATTAATTGTCAACGTTTTGTGTAAATATTTAAATTGATAAAACACATTCTTCGTTAAAACATAAAATTAATAAGATATTTAAATAAAAAAATGCGAAACAACATTATCTTTTGAATGACACTTCTGCTTTATTTTGTCATGGTCATGATACTCCTTTTCCATCAATTTTTGCACCCATCAATAATAATCCATTTCATACAGGATAAAGGTTATCCAAACTTCAAGGTCTAATTTGCAAAATACAAAATAAGTGAAACTGTAGTCCCTAACATTAATTGGATTTGGCTAGTATTGTTAAATCTTTAGCACTTAAAAAAACTGTTACTGGTGCATGAAAAGAAAGTCAACAGAATGTTTTAATTAAAGTTAATGGTTAAAGGGGCAACATTATCTCAATCAGAGTAGACTTTCAACGGGTCATGGAATCAGTGTCCTAGTGTAAGATGAACAAAGCGGGTGATTGAAAATTACTGGCTCATTTGTCAAGCAGTCTGCAAGTATAAGTCATCTGAAGTTGATGGCCAGGGCAGTTGTAATGCCATGTGATTTCTTCATTATAAGTGTATTATATAGTACAGCTGACGCATTGAAGAGTGTGTGAAGATATGCACTTTCATGTAAAAATCACTGCTGTCTCTATCAGTATAAGTACATAATGTATCTGAGCCAACTGCAGTCTCTATACCAGTTCTTTTGCAGCGAGAGATTGGCTGTACACCAAGTCAATTGTATGCTTAGTAAATGATCTATGAATTACCAGCGTAGGAAATGTACTTTTCAGACGTGTTTTCAGATTGTGGGTCAACTCCAGTCAACTCCCTCCACTTCTTGTACATACTTGATGAACTTACGATGTAATGACTTTGTGAAAAGAATTTCATTGTTTTTATTATTCTCTTCTGGATGACTTCTTCACAGAATTTTATTTATGCATCATTGTACCAAATAGGTATTTCATCTGATGGATCTGGCCTTGTCAAGAATTGGGGACATACTCATTATAGCAAAGACAATGATAGCAAACTTCTAAACCCACAAGATCTTTATCTTCGATTTGCAAAAGTAACCTCTCATCTTTCCGTTGAGCTGCTTCAAACAGTTGGCATGCAATCAAGGTTTGGCACTGTGAATACTTATCAGTTTTTTCTCAATTTTTCTCGGTTTGTCAGGGAGTAACTCTGATGAAGACCACGGTTTTCTTCTCTGGGGTTCAGTGCTGCATTCTTAATGCTCGACCTCATATTGAACTGAATATGTATGAAGAAAGAATGATAAATATTTAATAGAAATAGAGGAATAAGTGAGTAAGGGGAATGGGCATTGTAGACAAAAAGAGAGTGAAAATTAACAAAAGTAAACATACAAGACAAGGTACATAAACAGATAGAAAGAAACGAAAAAGCAACATATAACTAGAAACAATTTTACTGCAGACTAAGCTTGGGCGATAAACACGATATCGAATATTGCGATAACTTTTTTATTCGATTACAATATCGAGAACCTATTTAAGTTATCGGCATATCGGCGAATCGCGAATACAAATATATCACGATAAAATATAAATCGACATTGTGAGTCAAGTCAGAAATTCCATGGAAATAAAATCATTAGTCTTTTGAGCTTTTAGAAATGAGAAACAAAAGCAAACTACTTCAGAAGTACATACACGCTCTGCAAATAAATTTGCAATTTATTGTGACACTTGTAGAGGGGTACATATCTGTGGTTATTGGCTCTAAAGCAATCATGCATGAATGCAAAAAAAGAATTGCAATATTATTGAAAATTGCAATATATGTTTGCCGATATATCGTGGATAAAATAAATCGTTATCGCCCAAGCTTACTGCATACTTGAAACTTGGTTGAATTTTTTGAAAGAATGTCGTATCCGACCGCCACTTTTTAAGGGGTTTTTTGGAATTTTTTTGCAACCACTAACCAGTTAAAAATTATTCTATCGATTTTTGGTGGTACAGAAAGCGAAAACTATCTTTTAAAATCCACTTTTATGATCGTTTTCGGACTTTATTTCCCTTCTTATTATTTCCTTTCCCTAAAAAATCCTCCCTTTCAGAAAATAGAAGGATTCTATTATAGTTGCCACTGCGCATATACATTGACTGTGTTGGTCACTAATTGTGGAGTTTACAACATCAGACTGACATGACTGAGGAATTAAGTGTATACCAAAATGGCTGATTTTTCATGAAATAAATATCCTGGAATAATTTGAAGTCTATGTCCATCATCATCCATATGTTCTCCACCTTACCAGGTAGGTAAGATTACTTTATTGGTTATATTGAATGAGAAAAAGTGGCGGTCGGATACGACATTCTATCTGAATTTTTCAATATTTGCCTACCTTGATGTTTCTGTTTCTTCTCATTTCTTCCTCTCAGCCCTGCAAATGGCATGGAAGCATTTGTACCACTCAGAGTGGTACCCATAAATCTGTATATCAAATGGTAATTAATTTTAGGAATGTTGTCTATTCATCCATACATGTAAAATAATAAATAATTGGGTCAGCATCCATCTTCATTGTATACACTATGAAAAACTAACCAAAAACTTTAGTTCAGCTTGAAGTTCATTTCCATGCTTATTCACACCGCCAAAGGTTTAATATTCTTGGCTCATGTACAAAGTTATGTTTGTGCAACTAGTATTACTTTTAAGTATCTGATAAAACTCCATTATAAAGATCCCATTTTTAAACAGTGCTGATTTTTCCCCCAAAAAAGTGCCCCTTTCAGGATTTTGATGGATTTGGGGTGGTTAGAGTTAGTTTATTTTGTTGGTCAAGGTATTAAAAACGCCCGAAATGTAATGGTCAGTTTCTAGTGGTCAGACCCTTTTGGCCGGTATCAATGTAAAGAGGATGACCCAAGGATGACTTCAATGGTCACCTTGACCCGGCCAATGAGGTCCTTATATTTTTTATAAATTTTTAAATATTTACTGTATTTTCTTGTTATATATAAAGTGTACATGCTGTTAAAAACGCCCCAAATGTAATGGTCAGTTTCTAGCGGTCAGACCCTTTTGGCCGGGCACTGTTAGGTATCCATGTAAAGAGGATGACCCAACGCCAGGCAGGCCGGCCGGCCGGGCTTCGTTGTGGAAGGGGGGTGTTGTGGAAAAGGGAAAACAAAACTCTAGACTACGGTGGGTCTTGAACCCATCTGGGGAATCTTGAGTTTCCATCTCACAGTGGGTTAACCAGTTGAGCCACAATGTCGCCCAACACCACCCCCCCCCCCCCCAGTTTTTCTAATATATAAACCTCAAAGTCTATACTTGGGGACATTTAGCAACCTTTATCTGGAAGTCAGCTCATGGGATATGGACTTAAAAGAAATAACAGTAATCATATGCTTACTTAATGATATAAACACTAGATTAAGAAAGAGTCTATAATTATGACACTAGTGTTAACACATTAAATAAAAAAGAGGTATATAATTAAACTCAAATACAACTATTTCAAGCACAGCAAGTGGTCTAGTGGATAAGACTCTTGACTAATAAGTAGGAGGTCCTGAGTTCAAGCCCAGTGTTTTTAATTTTTATTCTGACTGATGTCATTCTAAGATTTATATCTAAGGTTTATAATTAAACTCAAACGCATATGTCCCAACGACAGCAAGTGGTCTAGTGGATACTAATGTTGACTTGTAAGCAGGAGGTCCGAGGTTCAAACCCAGTGTAATTGTTTTTGTTTTTTACTCGGACTGATGCCATTCTAATTAATTAAACTCAAACGACATTATCTTAAGCGCAGCTAGTGGTCTAGTGGATAAGACTGTTGACTTATAAATAGGAGGTCATAAGTTCGAGCCCAGGCTGTCCCAGGTTCGAGTCTAGTGTTTTTCATTTTTATTCTGACTGATGTCATTCTAATGTTTATGTCTAAGGTTTATAAATAAACTAAAACACAAATGTCCATAGGACAGAAAGTGGTCTAATGGTAATACTTTTGGCTTATAAGTAGGAGGTCCTGAGTTTAATCCCAGTGTTTTTTTTATTATTCTGACTGATGTCATTCTAAGGTCCCAATTTCAAGCCCAGTGATTTTTATTTTTATTCTGACTTAGCAGCTCTATGAAATTAAGCCCAGACCCAATTATAGCCCGTATAATTATGTGAAAAATATGATTTAATACAAGATTAAGAAATACTAGATTAAGAAAGAGTCTATAATTATGACACTAGTGTTAACACATTAAATAAAAAAGCGGTATATAATTAAACTCAAATACAACTATATTAAGCACAGCAAGTGGTCTAGTGGATAAGACTCTTGACTAATAAGTAGGAGGTCCTGAGTTCAAGCCTAGTGTAAGTCTTTTTTTTTCTGATTGATGTCATTCTAAGGTTGATATCTAAGGTTTATAATTAAACTCAAACGCATTATGTTCAAACGACAGCAAGTGGTCTAGTGGATACTAATGTTGACTTGTAAGCAGGAGGTCCTAAGTTCATACCCAGTGTAAGTCTTTTTTTTTTTATTCGCACTATTTAATTAAACTCAAACGCTATTATCTTAAGCGCAGCTAGTGGTCTAGTCGATAAGACTCTTGACTTGTAAGTAGGAGGTCCTAAGTTCGAGCCCAGAATGTCCTAGGTTCGAGTCTAGTATTTTTTTATATTATTCTGACTGATGTCATTCTAATGTTTATGTCTAAGATTTATAAATAAACTCAAACACAAATGTCCTAAGGACGGAAAATGGTCTTACTAGTGGATAACACTCTTGGCTTATAAGTAGGAGGTCCCGAGTTCAATCCCAGTGTTTGTTTTTTTTATTCTGACTGATGTCATTCTAAGGTCCCAATTTCAAGCCCAGTGATTTATATTTTTATTCTGACTTAGCAGCTCTATGAAATTAAGCCCAGACCTAATTGTAGCCCGTATAATTATGTGAAAAATATGATTTCATACAAATACCATACTAATTTGTACTTGATGTGAGATACTAATTGCATACCTTATGAGATTCCAACTGTATAATCCATATACTATATTGCAACAAAGTACTTCAACTACACATGTGTAAAGGAGGTTGGTTTATATATAGATGGGAATTAATTGTCTTTTGTATGATACCCTGGTGAATATCGTCTGGTCTGAGGGTCCGGTTGGAACTACGATGCAGGGTGATATAACGTATTCTTATTCGTATTAAGGGAAACGTTTGATTAAAGATTATATAGTTTGTGAATTTAAGGGACAACATCGTCATGATCAGAGCACATTTTCATCAGGACATGGAGTCGGTGTTCTAGTTTAAAGATGAACAAAATAACTAACAATTACTGGTTCATTTATGCAACAGCAACGATAATATGACCGCATGCCAGTCAACTCGCCCCCTGGCAAACTCGCCCCTTACAATCTCGCCCCTAACAAACTCGCCCCTCACAAAGTCGCCCCCTCACAAGCTCGCCCCTCGGAATGCTCGCCCCCCGACAAACTCGCCCCCTGTAATTTATGGACGCATCTCACGCTATTGAGAATGGTTTAATATAAGAGAACAAATAAAACATTATTATAAAGGCAGGATGTACGGGGACATAAATATTTTAATGAATTATTAGGCGCTATTGAGACTGATTTAGTATAAGTAAGAGAGAAAATCAAATAAGGGCCTAATAATTTCAACTTGGCGTTTAGTTACAACTAAATCAGAATACATAGAAAACTAGCTAAACAAAACAGTTACAATTTATACGATGTATACTATGTATATACTATGAAGTTATTTGTTTGATTTAAAGTAATTTCATTAATGATTTGTATAAATAATGGCATAAAATTGTTTGGTGATTATATTGGATTGGATAAATAGATCTGGATTATAGTTGGTTGAAGTATAAAGTAATTTCATTAGTGATTCGTATAAATAATGAAATAATTGGAATGGAGTAATTGGAATGGAATAACTAAGTTGTCAAGAATTATAATGATACGGTGGTTAGTCGAGTAATCGTGTGATCAAGTAATAAAGATCAAGGATACGATTTTTAAAGTAATTTCAGGAATTAATGGTTATATTAGGCCTATAGTGATTTGGATAATTAATGGAATAATTTGAAAGGAATAAATGAATTGTAAAAGAATATAACTAATTTGTAAATAAATGTTTAATTAATGTAAATATATTTTCTGGATTTATTTGTCGTGATTTACTTCTGCAGTATGTGTTTTGCTTCCTGTGGAGTGTCGTGGCTGAGCGGTCTAGCTTACCGGACTCAAGTTCTGGTGTTAGCAGCAGAATGTGGGTTCGAATCCCGGCCGTGACACTTGTGTCCTTGAGCAACACACTTAACCATAATTGCTTATCTCCACTCAGGGGTTAAATGGGTACCTGTGAGGGCAGAGTTGGTTGATTAGCCCTATATGCGCTGTAATGGCAGCAGTTGAGCTGTATACTCCCCAGGGAGCTGAGATGGTTTCATGAATGATTTATGAGCCTTATGAGCCTTATGAGCAGGGGTAATAATATGCGCCTTGAGCACCACTCAGTTGGTGGATACGTGCGCTATATAAGTCCACACATAATAATTTTAAAAAATAGGTCATCGCGTAGAACCCTCACGGGTTAGTTGTGACAGTGACATCATTTATAAAATTGACACTCGCAGCTCATTATAATTATATGCAAACATCAATATTTTATTCATGATCATGAGTAAAACATTTAACAGCAGAAGTTTCTGATTTTCTCTCATTGGCCAAGGCCCTCCACGTGTCCACCTCCCCTATCCAAGCAGAGTTGACATCGACGGCGCATGTCGTCCACAGCTCGTCTCACGGTACGTGGATCTTGTCGCAAACTGTCCACCTCACGATGAATCCTTTCACGCAAATCCTGCATGTTGTGTGGAGGGGTGCATGTTGCGCAGGGGGTGAGGTCTGGTGACCTTGGGGGCCATTCAACGGGGAGGTTCAGAGCAATCACGCGTTCATGAAAGAGTTCTTGGAGGCGATTTCGAACAGCGATGAGACGATGGGCTGGTGCACCATCTTGAGCCCACCACACATAACGGAACATTCCATTTTGCTGTCGCTGGAAGTGGATCTCCATCTGTGGCACAACCTCCTCGTTGATCATTTGAAGATAGGCCTGACCATTGACATTTCACTCAATCTAATGATTGAACATAAATCTGTGTCGATTTTGTTCAGCAGGAAAGTGAACCAACTGCAATTGTGCACCACAATTTCAAGACAGTGGTGCTCAATGATGCGTGACCCTGGAATGTAACCCAAGGTATCATTGGAAAGCACATAGCTTGCTTTTAAGATGATACCATGCTTTTGCTGGTAATCATATAGTCTGGCCATATTAACCCTTTAAAGTAGGATTACCTTTTTTAAACACACTGTATAACAATAACATATAGAAAATATTTAAAAATTAATAAAAATAAGGACCTCATTGGCCAGGTCAAGGTGACCATTGAGGTCATACTTGGGTCATCCTCTTTACATTGATACCTGACAGTGCCCGGCCAAAAGGGTCTGACCACTAGAAACTGACCATTACATTTGGGGCGTTTTTAACAGCATGAACACTGTATATATGACAATAATAATATTAAAAAATTAACAACAAATATAAGGACCCCAATGGCCAGGTCAAGGTGACCTTTGAGGTCATCCTTGGGTCATCCTCTATACATTGATACCTAACAGTGTCCGGCCAAAAGGATCTGACCACTAGAAACTGACCATTACATTTGGGGTGTTTTTAACAGCATATGTACACTGTACATGTATATATGACAATAAAATATAGTAAATATTTAAAAATTAATAAAAAATATAAGGTCCCCAATGGCCGAGTCAAGGTGACCATTGAGGTAATCCTCGGGTCATCCTCTTTACATTGATACCAAACAGTGCCCGGCCAAAATGGTCTGACCACTAGAAACTGACCATTACATTTGGGGCGTTTTTAATAGTATATGTACACTGTACATGTATATATGACAATAAAATATAGTAAATATTTAAAAATTAATAACAAATATAAGGACCCCAATGGCCGGATCAAGGTGACCATTGAGGTCATCCTTGGGTCATCCTCTTTACATTGATACCAAACAGTGCCCGGCCAAAAGGGTCTGACCACTAGAAACTGACCATTACATTTGGGGCGTTTTTAACAGTATGTACCCTGTATATAGTAAATATTTAAAAATTAATAAAAAATATAAGGAACTCATTGGCCAGGTCAAGGTGACCATTGAGGTCATACTTGGGTCATCCTCTTTACATTGATACCTGACAGTGCCCGGCCAAAAGGGTCTGACCACTAGAAACTGACCATTACATTTGGGGCGTTTTTAACAGCATGTACACTGTATATATGACAATAATAATATTAAAAAATTAACAACAAATATAAGGACCCCAATAGCCGGGTCAAGGTGACGTTTGAGGTCATCCTTGGGTCATCCTCTATACATTGATACCTAACAGTGCCCGGCCAAAAGGATCTGACCACTAGAAACTGACCATTACATTTGGGGCGTTTTTAACAGCATATGTACATTGTACATGTATATATGACAATAAAATATAGTAAATATTTAAAAATTAATAAAAAATATAAGGTCCCCAATGGCCGAGTCAAGGTGACCATTGAGGTAATCCTCGGGTCATCCTCTTTACATTGATACCAAACAGTGCCCGGCCAAAATGGTCTGACCACTAGAAACTGACCGTTACATTTGGGGCGATTTAACAGTATATGTACACTGTACATGTATATATGACAATAAAATATAGTAAATATTTAAAAATTAATAACAAATATAAGGACCCCAATGGCCGGATCAAGGTGACCATTGTGGTCATCCTTGGGTCATCCTCTTTACATTGATACCAAACAGTGCCCGGCCAAAAGGGTCTGACCACTAGAAACTGACCATTACATTTGGGGCGTTTTTAACAGTATGTACCCTGTATATAGTAAATATTTAAAAATTAATAAAAAATATAAGGACCCCATTGGCCAGATCAAGGTGACTATTGAGGTCATCCTTGGGCCATCCTCTTTACATTGATACCTAACAGTGCCCGGCCAAAACGGTCTGACCACTAGAATCTGACCATTACATTTGGGGCGTTTTTAACAGCATGTACACTGTATATATGACAATAAAAATATTTAAAAATTTATAAAAAATATAAGGACCCCAATGGCCGGGTCAAGGTGACCTTTGAAGTCATCCTTGGGTCATCCTCTATACATTGATACCTAACAGTGCCCGGCCAAAAGGGTCTGACCACTAGAAACTGACCATTACATTTGGGGCGTTTTAACAGCATGTACACTGTATATATCACAATAAAAATATTTAAAAATTAATTTAAAAAAATATAAGGACCCCAATGGCCGAGTCAAGGTGACTATTGAGGTCATCCTTGGGTCATCCTCTTTACATTGATACCTAACAGTGCCCGGCCAAAATGGTCTGACCACTAGAAATTGACCATTACATTTGGGGCGTTTTTAACAGCATGTACACTGTATATATGACAATAAAAATATTTAAAAATTAATAAAAAATATAAGGACCCCAATGGCCGGGTCAAGGTGACCTTTGAAGTCATCCTTGGGTCATCCTCTATACATTGATACCTAACAGTGCCCGGCCAAAAGGGTCTGACCACTAGAAACTGACCATTACATTTGGGGCGTTTTAACAGCATGTACACTGTATATATCACAATAAAAATATTTAAAAATTAATTTAAAAAAATATAAGGACCCCAATGGCCGAGTCAAGGTGACTATTGAGGTCATCCTTGGGTCATCCTCTTTACATTGATACCTAACAGTGCCCGGCCAAAATGGTCTGACCACTAGAAATTGACCATTACATTTGGGGCGTTTTTAACAGCATGTACACTGTATATATGACAATAAAAATATTTAAAAATTAATAAAAAATATAAGGACCCCAATGGCCGGGTCAAGGTGACCTTTGAAGTCATCCTTGGGTCATCCTCTATACATTGATACCTAACAGTGCCCGGCCAAAAGGGTCTGACCACTAGAAACTGACCATTACATTTGGGGCGTTTTTAACAGTATGTACCCTGTATATAGTAAATATTTAAAAATTAATATAAAATATAAAGACCCCAATGGCCGGGTCAAGGTGACCATTGAGGTCATCCTTGGGTCATCCTCTTTACATTGATACCAAACAGTGCCCGGCCAAAATGGTCTGACCACTAGAAACTGACCATTACATTTGGGGCGTTTTAACAGCATGTACACTGTATATATCACAATAAAAATATTTAAAAATTAATTTAAAAAAATATAAGGACCCCAATGGCCGGGTCAAGGTGACTATTGAGGTCATCCTTGGGTCATCCTCTTTACATTGATACCTAACAGTGCCCGGCCAAAATGGTCTGACCACTAGAAACTGACCATTATATTTGGGGCGTTTTTAACAGCATGTACACTGTATATATGACAATAAAAATATTTAAAAAATAATAAAAAATATAAGGACCCCAATGGCCGGGTCAAGGTGACCTTTGAGGTCATCCTTGGGTCATCCTCTATACATTGATAGCTAACAGTGCCCGGCCAAAAGGATCTGACCACTAGAAACTGACCATTACATTTGGGGCGTTTTTAACAGCATATGTACATTGTACATGTATATATGACAATAAAATATAGTAAATATTTAAAAATTAATAAAAAATATAAGGTCCCCAATGGCCGAGTCAAGGTGACCATTGAGGTAATCCTCGGGTCATCCTCTTTACATTGATACCAAACAGTGCCCGGCCAAAATGGTCTGACTACTAGAAACTGACCATTACATTTGGGGCGTTTTTAACAGTATATGTACACTGTACATGTATATATGACAATAAAATATAGTAAATATTTAAAAATTAATAACAAATATAAGGACCCCAATGGCCGGATCAAGGTGACCATTGTGGTCATCCTTGGGTCATCCTCTTTACATTGATACCAAACAGTGCCCGGCCAAAAGGGTCTGACCACTAGAAACTGACCATTACATTTGGGGCGTTTTTAACAGTATGTACCCTGTATATAGTAAATATTTAAAAATTAATAAAAAATATAAGGACCCCATTGGCCAGGTCAAGGTGACTATTGAGGTCATCCTTGGGCCATCCTCTTTACATTGATACCTAACAGTGCCCGGCCAAAACGGTCTGACCACTAGAATCTGACCATTACATTTGGGGCGTTTTTAACAGCATGTACACTGTATATATGACAATAAAAATATTTAAAAATTAATAACAAATATAAGGACCCCAATGGCCGGGTCAAGGTGACCTTTGAAGTCATCCTTGGGTCATCCTCTATACATTGATACCTAACAGTGCCCGGTCAAAAGGGTCTGACCACTAGAAACTGACCATTACATTTGGGGCGTTTTAACAGCATGTACACTGTATATATCACAATAAAAATATTTAAAAATTAATTTTTAAAAATATAAGGACCCCAATGGCCGGGTCAAGGTGACTATTGAGGTCATCCTGGGCCATCCTTTACATTGATACCTAACAGTGCCCGGCCAAAATGGTCTGACCACTAGAAATTGACCATTACATTTGGGGCGTTTTAACAGCATGTACACTGTATATATGACAATAAAAATATTTAAAATTAATAAAAATATAAGGACTAATGGCCGGGTCAAGGTGACCTTTGAAGTCATCCTTGGGTCATCCTCTATACATTGATACCTAACAGTGCCCGGCCAAAAGGGTCTGACCACTAGAAACTGACCATTACATTTGGGGCGTTTTTAACAGTATGTACCCTGTATATAGTAAATATTTAAAAATTAATATAAAATATAAAGACCCGAATGGCCGGATCAAGGTGACCATTGAGGTCATCCTTGGGTCATCCTCTTTACATTGATACCAAACAGTGCCCGGCCAAAATGTTCTGACCTCTAGAAACTGACCATTACATTTGGGGCGTTTTAACAGCATGTACACTGTATATATCACAATAAAAATATTTAAAAATTAATTTAAATAAATATAAGGACCCCAATGGCCGGGTCAAGGTGACTATTGAGGTCATCCTTGGGTCATCCTCTTTACATTGATACCTAACAGTGCCCGGCCAAAATGGTCTGACCACTAGAAACTGACCATTATATTTGGGGCGTTTTTAACAGCATGTACACTGTATATATGACAATAAAAATATTTAAAAAATAATAACAAATATAAGGACCCCAATGGCCGGGTCAAGGTGACCTTTGAGGTCATCCTTGGGTCATCCTCTATACATTGATACCTAACAGTGCCCGGCCAAAAGGGTCTGACCACTAGAAACTGACCGAATGCAATTGTCCCATATAGGACATGCATTAAATCGAATGTCAAACCAGTAACTGTTACTTGTTTGATATTGAATGTCAAACGTCGAATAAGTAACCAAATTCACGCCGGTACCATTCCTTGCTCGATGGTTTATTGGCAATATCACACTCAACCATACCATCTATTTCTTCCATCCACTTGCACATGAAAGAAACTTTGTCCAACTCATTTCCAAAAATGATAACAATTTGGATTCCATGCTAGACAAATGCATAATACTTAATAGTACATTTTCTGCGACGCATTTTCTGCAGACGGGCCCGACAGGGAAGACATTGTTTTTGCTGCTGCATGCTGCGCGCGCATGCATGGCGGGTCATGACCTGCGCGGTCTTCGTAAACTGGAAGTATTATATTCTAATTAGATACTGCATATACACACACTATAGGCCGATATGTCTGTGTGTAAGACAACGTCAAGGCCGTTCACGCAGTATGCCTGTGCTTCTGAATAGTTGTTCATTTAAACTTCTGTTTTCGACCGGAAGGAGAGGTCAAATTGGGGTCATGTCTGTGTAAGAAATGTGACATACTTCAAGGTCTTTAAGATAATGCAAAGATTGTGAAAAAAATTTCTGTGGTTCATGAGATATGATTTTTTGAATTTTATTGAAATTTTCAACTTCCGGTTTCGACCGGAAGCAGAGGTCGGATTGGGGTCAAGTCTGTGTACGAAAAATCACATAATTAAAGATCTATAACATGGTGCAAAGACTGTGAAAATATCATTTGTGGTTCATGAGATATGATTTTTGAAAATATTAACCTTTGATTTAGTGTAATTCGATATCTGATGACCTCACTATGACGTCACAACTTAGTGTACAACTACATTTAAAGTATCCTCAATTTACCCTAAATGACGCACCTAAGGTTATATAATCAACTGGACGGTAACTTACAAATGAAATTAGCAGTTTGGTGTTTCAGTTTGTTTCAGTGAAGGATTCTCTTGTAAATGCTGAATTTCAATGCATGATCATACGTAGACGTCTTGAGCGCCGTTTTTGAGACGCACAGAATTGTGGTCAGCAGAAAATTGATGTTGGTATAATGACTCACCCCAAACTGTTAAAGTTGATGGGGCACAGAAATGTACCCAAAAAAAAAACAGTTGAAATCATGTTTCATCTTATTCAGATGGTTGTAAAAATTGTTTTTAAACATGAAAATAAACTATTGTTTTCGATTTTTAAATAAATGGTATAATTTGGAGAAGCTCTCAAAACTTTTAATCAATATTCTTGAAAGACCAATAAAATGGAAGGTGGTTAAATTTCTTGCAAAAGTACTTAAAACTTTGGAAATGTGTAAAAATTGTTGTTAACATTTTGTCAAATAAAAGATTTCTTTTCATAACCATGATATTAATGTTTCATTTTCTCAATAATTTTCCACTACCATCGAAATAAACACCAACGAATTAAGTAGTCTTCGTTCACTTCTTCTATAAGGAACGTGTCCAATTTGAGGATCAGTATTTTTAAAAATCATTGCAAATGCAAATATTCATATATTTTGGTTTCCACAGGCAACAGCTTGTTGACGGCATAGAACAATAAAATCACAGATGTTCGTGAAAAAAATTTGAAGTCATGTAAATCTCTTACTATTTGTATTAGTAAAATCAGTGGTTAAACAACTTTTTCCACTTTCACAAGCACTAACTTTCCAGTAAATCATACAATTTCACTATAATTTTTATTTCTGTAACAAGCACGACTTAGATAAGTTTATGCAACCAGTAATACGTCATAGTTTTGTAAGTTTTCCGAGAAATGCTAAGCCAAAGGTAGGTGCGTCATTTCACGAGTGCGGCGAATTACGTACATGGACGATATATATACAACTACATGTTAAGGTCTAACTATGTGTGAAGTTTTAAGGTTCTGTGAACTCTGCAACTATGTTTTTGTCTCTGGATAAGTCTTATTGAGAAGAAGAAGAAGAAGAAGAAGAAGAAGAAGAAGAACTAGAGGTATAGAGTTTGTAAAAACAAACTCAAGGTGTTTGGGGTTCATGTTATGGTGTCATCACCTAAAGTTGTTTAAAATGCAAAATAAATACAAAATGATAACATTGTATAAGTTTGTATTTAACAGAAATAAAGAGCCTATTTTAAGTTTACTATGAATTAAAGTGTTGTTATTATCAGATTATATTGTCTTTCTCCCAGTTATGATAAACAACATTTAAAATCTAATCCTTAATAGAACGCCCATTATTACAGCTAAAATGGGGAGACATTGCAGGAACGAGCCAAGCCAGGCAGCTATTTTGTGCAGTACAATTCCTCATTCACTTACAAATTCTACAAAGGTTACAAAGGTTGAAAGGTTCTTCAATAGTTAATTCCCCAAAACTTGCACACGAGCATGTTAGTCTAGTGAGTAGAATGCTCGTTCTCAAGGTGTTTGGTTGTTCATCATGTTATAACGTCATCACCTAAAGTTGTTTAAAAGTACATTAATTAAGTCTGAACTTGGTAAATATGGTTTCTTCAGAAAAGTTTCATGATAAAACTTGCATCCGTGGTGCCAAGTGCGACTTGACAAGAGACTACAGCTATGGAGTTAAGTTCAGCATGTGACTTGGACTTCAGACTGACTTTAGACCATGGAGCGTGCAATGAAAATGCATTCAGAAAATTGAGTTTCAGTGACGCATATCAAGCATGAAAGCGTAGAAACAGTTGTAATAGATAATTACATGTAAATTCTAATTATATAAATCCACCTCACAAAATCCTTGCCAGTTTGGCAGATATTTGCAGCTTGAACTATGACATGAAAATAGCGCCCTTCTTTCGGTCATTCTTAAAAAACTATACATTTTAATGGGGATTTTGTATAATTGAATAATTCACATACAAGCTGTTTTTATGTTCTCCCACCCTAATCTGTCAAATTGGTCCAGTGAGGTAGGGAAGAAGTTTTTAAAGGGCATTCCATATTTAAAATATTGATGCTACTGTAAAGAACTGGAACCAGTTTAAAAACAAATCTTGCCTTTGAATAAAAGGTCTGAACTCGACTACTCCTCGAACGACTGACCCCCCCGTCCTCTACCCATTAC
>CM055824.1:36716861-36786822 GCA_029582265.1 Zoroaster sp. YZ-2022 | reverse complement strand
GTTTCCAATGGTAACCAAGGTTGTTTTATGGTTTGATACTGAAATAAACACGTTTGTAGTGAAACCAGCTCAGCCCTGATCAGGAACTGTGTACGATCGATCGTTAACACTGAGGGCGCCATACACAAAAAGGGCGAATAATTATTCACAATAGTGATTGCGAATGTACATCTATAATTATTGCGAATACTAAAGTATTTCTAATATTCAATAAAATATTGTTTTTTACGAGACTGACATAAATGGGCTTCCATGTACATTGGTGCATCCCACTAAATAGAGCTGTTTATCATAATTTGTATGTCTTCACATTTTCAAAAAACAACAAACAAACAAACAAAAACAAAGAAAGATTTGAGGCCGATATATTTTAGGGATTGTGTAAAAACGGTCCAATATCATAACCTGGGGTCCTTGACTTCCAACTTTGATTATTTTGGATACACTAGGCCCTGAAAAAAAATGGAATTCAATTGAAGGCCTTTCTCCCAAATGGATGCTTTTCAGTGTGGGCGTTTTCACTAGTGTAGAGGGTGTTTTTTATTGGGATGAGAATAACTCGACGCTGGACAATCCACATTAAATTGAGAATAAAATAAAAGGTTAGACATCAATCAATATTTTTTTCATTTGGTTTAACAAATTTTAAGACTTCTAATAATTTTGTTTAATGATTATTGAATATTTTGTATTTAGCATTGGTTTTTATGAGAGTTTATTTAGTTGGGTGCATAGATCCACATTATGCAATTCAATTCAATTCGACATTTATTCCATATTGACATCCTCACTGACAGTTTATATAATATATGATTTTTCCATAGAAATTAATATATACTCTTCAAAAAAAGAAACGCAAAATGGATAAAATCGTTAATAAAAAGCAGAATAGTCGACTGAGCGCTACAAGATTTGTGAATATAATGTCATTCGGGGTCCCAAACACATCCCCATTGTAACAGTCGCATAAACGCATACACCTGAAAATGCTAATCAAAAACATGCAAAATCGCCAAAACGCGGCCAGGTGCAAACCATGTGGTCAATGCATGTGCGTTTGATACACGTGCAACATGGACACCACCAGTATAAAATTGCGGGGTTTTCGATTGCCTGACCTCAATACCTAGCCGACTGCAGAACCAGAAAGAAATGCCCCGACTCAATGCCAAGCACAGAGGAACAACGCCATCGGCCGCTTGCAAGCAGGTGAAGCCAGGTTTGCCGTAGCCAGGGCGTTCAATGTATCCCCAAGCACGATCACAAGACTGTGGGACCGATACCAACAACATGGGTCAACACGTGATCGTCCCAGATCCGGCAGACCACGTGTGACCACCGCCGCTCAGGACCGGTACATACGGGTACGCCACCTACGAGACAGGACGACAACAGCAACCTCCACAGCAACAGCGTTACCAGGTGTGCGTGGAATATCGGACCAGACCGTGCGAAACCGCCTACGTGAGGCAGGCCTTCGAGCCAGACGGCCTGTCCGGTGATCCGAGGTGTCATTTTGACACAACAACATCGTCTACGACGACGTCAGTGGTGCCAGGTGCGTAGAGTATGGCCTCAACAGCGTTGGAGACGTGTCTGGTTTAGCGACGAGTCAAGATTTTTGCTCCGTCGTCCAAGGGCGCAACCCCGTGTTGAAAGTTGGGGGGGGGGGGGGGTCCCAAGCAGCCAAAAGCAATGTAATGAATGACATTACTAGGATCATGTATACATAAAATACCAAAATGTTCCAGAAGTTGGGGAGGTCCACATAAAAGTAGGGGGGTCGTGACCCCCGACCCCCCAGTGGTTGCGCCCTTGCCGTCGTCACGATGGCAGATGTCGTGTGTACAGACGCCGTAATAAACGTTTTGCTGCCAACTGCGTACGGGAGGTTGACAGATTTGGCGGTGGCAGCGTCATGATGTGGGCAGCCATATCCTACACTGGCAGAACCAACTTGGTACACGTTCAAGGCAACTTGACTGCTCAGCGCTACATTGATGCCATTCGATCAGCTAGCCACACGTGGTTGATCCCGTTATGGCCAACGCCAACGCCGTATACCAGCATGACAATGCCATGCCTCACACTGCAAGACTAACGACAGCCTACCTGAAGAACAACATTGATGTCCTCCCTTGGCCATCAAAATCGCCGGATTTGAACCCTATCGAACATTTATGGGACGAGTTGGACAGACGCCTGCGACAGCGACAACCACAACCACAGACCCTGCCACAGCTGGCACTATAGCATTGCAGGCTGAGTGGGCCACCATTCCCCAGGGTCTGATCCGTACTCTGATTGCTTCCATGGGCAGGAGGTGTCAAGCAGTTCTTAACTCACATGGAGGACACACACGCTATTGACTGTAGGTGACCAGGACCTTTGACCTGTCATTTTTGCAAGAGCGACTTCGGTCACCTTTGACCGACTGCGCAAAATTTAGATATTGTCGGACCTACCATACAGCAATTAAAATTATCTTCCCAATGTCACCAATATGTGGTTTTGCGTTTCTTTTTTTGAAGAGTATATATGCGTTTACAATGTGAAGAATGCATATAATTTAGCTACAAAAGTACGAGAATTGAAAGTAAACATTAAAACATTATTTGATGTCGTAGGGAAAAAATGCACGGGGTACTATACACTCTAGTATGCACTGTAACTGGATCGGGACTGTAAATTGGAAGTGCGCCCTCAAGAGTTAGTCCTTATTACACAATATGGCTTCCCATATCATCGTAAACCATCGTTACGTTGTACAGTACAGCTATAAATAAGTCAGTGTTTCAATCAAGTGGAATCGAGTCCATCCTTTATTAGTTTATCCTTCATAACAACATAACAATATGATATGCAGCAGTGTGGAAAGGTAAATAAGTCAGCTGCATTGTTTTGTATATACATAGAACTTCTCCTTATTGTGGTGGGGGAAAGTTAGAAACAAGAAATCAGAACAATTATCAATACACAGGATAATTGATTCATGTTGCTAACACGCTTACATGTACATCAAACCTCAATACGTGATAAGAATACTTTATATAATAGGCAAACTGTCATCAGCTGTATGCTCTACTGAGATATCTTGACTTAAAAGACGGTGAAATATAACATACTTCTGTGTGATCTAAGAATAAAGCCATGATGTGTCTCATTCAAACTAACAAGTTACCAATATTCGACGTCAAATGGGTTTGTCATTTTACTCAAGGACTGAGTAATAATGATCTTACTATAAGTACTATCCAAGTTGCAACGACCCAGGTACAGCACCTGCAGGTGCTGCATGAGATACAAAAAACGAGACCACACTTCGGCAGACCCTCCTAAGGATAAGTTGAACCGTAGGTCCAAGTGGGTCAGGTTGGTCATTCCACTCAATGCATTAGCAATATGTTTAATATCATTGCATACCAATGAGCAATCACGCAGGTTCATCTTCTTGTTGTGCATCATGAGACACAAATAACTAGACCATATTTCAGCCTTGCCACCCAGTGTGTTGTTATGGCTGAATCTTACCTCACACTCACTCTTGCTTTTACTGACATTATTCATGATGTGTTCCATATCTTCAGGTTGTATGTTACAATCACATATAGATAGAACTCTTAGGGTTTTGAAGTGTTGAATATGAGGAGCCCACTGTGAAGCTGTGCCTCCTAACATTCTATTACCATTAAGACTTAATTCATTCAAGCGTGTGTTGTCTTCCAAGGACAACAGAATTGTCTTCAAATCACTGCCAGACAGTGAACAGTAAGACAGGGTAAGCATTTGGACATTTGTCATGTTACTCAGCGCTAGATCAAAAAAATCCACTGACTCTGTTATGAATATATTAGACAATTTAATATGTTCAATTATTCCAAGATGATTCCTTCCAAACTCTGACTTGCAAACATTTGACAGAAAGAACATGAGCGAGTGGAAATCACTATTGGAATCACGAATGTCTATGGTATCTGTAACCAGTGACTTGATATACGTCTCTGAAGGTATCTCTTGTAACTGACCCTCAAAATAACAATGTAATGCCAACTCGTTTAATTTACAGTTTAGGCGTGGTAAGATTCTCTTCATGCACAATTCATTGTCACCACAACAAAAGTGAAGGAGATATTCAAAATCACTGATGTTGCGTGTTCCATCACATACGCGATCCAAAATATTCTGAAATTTTCCAATTTTCAATTGTTTTGTTGCAAAACGTTTGACCCGACTGATTGGAAGTAGGCTCTGCCAGTATTTTGCAGCACACAATTCCTGCATTGTTTTATGCAGGAATTGCATGCTGTTATGTGATCTGGGATTCTTGAAAACCCTCTGACTGTTTAGGATGCCTACCTTTAATGCAAGGGCAAGTGTATTCTTCTCAAATGCAGACTCTGGAAATGCAAGTTTTAGTTTTGGGTCAAGGAGTCCATTCAGCGCTACTTCTCCAATTTTGATCAAAACTTCTGATATTTCTTTGAGAGACTCATGGCCTTTCCTTTTGAATATGTAATCCACTGCCTCACTGTATAAGCATGACATGGTTAATGGAAATGCTGCATCTATTCTCCTAATTGTACAAATTAGGAGAAGTAACATTGGACTACTTGCCAAGTCAGAAAGAACATCTGATCTTTGAATTGTCTTAATAAGTGCCTCACTGTTTTCTGGGGAAAACTTTCTGACATATGTTTCCACATCATCTTTTGTAAAACCAAGAACCTTTAGGTGTATGCAAGGATTTTGAACCAATGATTTGTCCATTAATCGCTCAAGATGGGAGGGACGGGTTGTTACACCTATGCAACATTCACGGTATATTTTTCTATTCAGAGCTCTTAGGATTGACCCAAATGAGGTTTTAGTGAGAGTTGTCGTTGTCAACTCATCAAAACCATCCAAAAGAATCAAAACGTCATTAGGGTTTTGGAAGATAAATAATTTCAATGCATCTTTGAAAGTGAGTACGTCTTCTTCGAGCAGTTGTTGAAAAATTGCATCAATAAGGTTTGAGCGTTGGTCTAAAGCACACATTTTCAAAACGAATACAAGTTTGTACTTGTTGAGTACATCACTGGAACCAACAGCCCAGTCAAAGGCAATCTACTTCCCTACACCTCCTTTGCCACAGAAAATAAGTCGCTTAATGAGACCACCCTCCCTGAAAAATGTCTTTTCATGCTCAATAGAATTCAATGTCTCTGGCTGTTTTTGTGTAATATCTCCATATGGACTTGTATCTTCCGCTGTACCTTCGCTTTTTTCCAACTGCAATTTTACATAAATGATTTCGATTTTCCTTTCATCATCATCCGCCCAAGGATTTATATTCACATAGCTACCTATCGTTGTGTATATTGCAGAAATGACCTAACAAAATCCTGTTTCAATCCTGTTTAAAACATGTTTTTAACCTGTTTTTATCTTTCAAAATAGGAATAAAACATGTTTTTATCCTGTTTTCATGAAAATACTGAAAATTGAACCCTGTTTTTTTCCTATTTTTTTTACACAAACCTGTTTTCTTCCTGTTTTTTGGGACTTAGAATATTTTTGAGGTTGGATTTCCTGTTTTCTTACTGTTTTTTGGGACTTAGAATATTTTTGCGGTTAGATTTCCTGTTTTCTTACTGTTTTTTTTTTACTTAGAATATTTTTGAGGTTGGATGCCCTGTTTTCTTACTGTTTTTTGGGACTTAGAATATTTTTGAAGATCACTGTCCTGTTTTCTTACTGTTTTTTGGGACTTAGAATATTTTTGAAGATCACTCCCTTACGAAAATGTCCTGTGGTATTCCTGTGGTACTTCTGTGGTACATGTAGATACCACAGAAATTACCACAGGAAAAGCAAATATCATCAGAATACCACACACATTTATGTGGTAATGCCAACGCTGGGTATCCCAGTCCTGTGGTATTCTTGTGGTACATGTAGATACCACAGAAATTACCACAGGAAAAGCATTATCACCGGAGTACCACACAAATTTATGTGGTAATGCCAATGCTGGATATAAAGGTCCTGTGGTATTCCTGTGGTACTTCAGTGGTACATGTAGATACCACAGAAATTACCACAGGAAAAGCATTATCACCGGAGTACCACACAAATTTATGTGGTAATGCCAATTACGCTGGATATCCCGGTCCTGTGGTATTTCTGTGGTACTTCAGTGGTACATGTAGATACCACAGAAATTACCACAGGAAAAGCATTATTACGAGTACCACACAAATTTATGTGGTAATGCCAATGCTGGATATTCGGTCCTGTGGTACTTCAGTGGTACATGTAGATACCACAGAAATTACCACAGGAAAAGCAAATATCATCAGAGTACCACACACATTTATGTGGTAATGCCAACGCTGGGTATCCCAGTCCTGTGGTATTCTTGTGGTACATGTACATATAGATACCACAGAAATTACCACAGGAAAAGCAAATATCATCAGAGTACCACACACATTTATGTGGTAATACCAACGCTGGTATCCCAGTCCTGTGGTATTCTTTGTGGTACATGTACATGTAGATACCACAGAAATTACCACAGGAAAAGCAAATATCATCAGAGTACCACACATATTTATGTGGTAATGGCAACGCTGGGTATCCCAGTCCTGTGGTATTCTTGTGGTTGGGTATTTGCATGGGGGTATAGATTTCATAAGAAAGTTATTATTATTCACTTTAGATTTAGTACGATTTCCCGGCTATTTTAAAAGATTTTTCATTCAAATTTACCAGCTATCATGCATGCATTCAATTTCATCCACAAAAAATTTCACACAAAACCAATTTTTTTTAACAAAACCAATTCATTTGCCATTCAATTTTAAATTTTTGTCACCCTCATTTAGTCACCAGGTCAAGAACACAAAGCTGTTGCTGAATGGCAGCATTCAAATTCGTCTTACATAAATTAGAAGAATTTGATTTCACAATTGGCGTAGACTAGACAAAATTGAATACTCCGGGACAAAAACAGTGTTTGAATTTACTTGATGAAATTAACAGCCAATTTATTTGTTGAAGCTAACTGTTGATATTGTCTGACAAAAGATGAAATAAACATTTGAAGTGCACTAAACCAATGTTGATGGACAAATTCGAATTTGTTCTGTGATTTCTGTCATCAGTAAGATTCATTTAAAGGGAAAAAATAAATGTATACAGGTTTACCACAGGAGCGTACCGCAGGTACCAGACACCACAGGAACATTACCGCAGGTACCTAATGGGTTATTGCATGTACCCATTCATTTCAACAGGCCAGTGTACTAGAATCGTATTTTGTAAGAATTGTAACTGGACCTAATTGTAAGTGCAAAATAATTTTCATAGGCAACAAAATATTGCATATTTTATTCTTTGTAACTTTATTTATGTTTTTCACTATGCATGATATTGTTTTACTCTTTTTGGGTACTCAGAATTTTTCTTGAAATGTTTTGACTTTTTAAAAGATATTGTTAGTACTTATTACAAAAAACTTGCCCTCCATTGACTTTGTACACATCATCTATGCAAGGGAACTTGTTTTTTTTAATGCGTGGCCATGTGACGCAGAGTACCAATGATTTGCACCAAGCCTGTACAGCAGTACAGGATAAGGCTTGTATGATGCATGTTACCAGCTAAATAACTGTTTATTCAGTGCACATGTTTGAAATGTTATATT
Source organism: Zoroaster sp. YZ-2022 (assembly GCA_029582265.1). Classification (NCBI taxonomy): domain Eukaryota; kingdom Metazoa; phylum Echinodermata; class Asteroidea; order Forcipulatida; family Zoroasteridae; genus Zoroaster; species Zoroaster sp. YZ-2022. Next base: position 36,779,132 of record CM055824.1, on the reverse strand, counting down.
GGCTTGTATTTGTAACAATTTTGTCAATTTAAGTATTGAAATATAGCCCACTAGTGATTATAGTTACTGTAGATTAATAGAATCGAATCAGAGTTATGCTGCCATGAATTTGCTCTGTAGTCTGACATAACTGCACTAAATTAAGTGACTATAGTTACGTTACCTGATGATGGTACTATAGACAGGTATTGTACATGTACATGTATGTAGTGTACAATACACACAGTTTACATTCATGATGGAAGGCCGCATAACGTTAGAACCGTGATGGACAAGACATGAACAGGAAGAAAGGTAAGAATTCCATATATACTCAAGCCTGAGAACCTGATGTGCACATTTTGTCGCAGTTTTCACGAATTGATGCGACTGCTCAAAAATTAAATTGATTTTAAAATTAATTTTACTTTTTTTAATTATCAAAGTTTAGAAGGTACTTACTGATACCTTTCTTTCTGCCAAATTTCAAGTCTTGAAACACCTACATTACGTTGGTTAGAACTGTGTCTCCTACATTGTTGGATATGTTTGATATGAGAATATGGCAATAGTAACATAACAAAATATCTATCTTTGTTTACTTTAGAGTGCTTCATGGATCGTCTCATCCAGATGAGAGCTAATGAGGAAGTGAAAACTCCGTTGAGGCTGTGAAGTTTAAGAAGTACATGTATATTTCACAAAAAATACAGGACATTAATAGACTAATAAGGAAACAGATAAATTAGTAAAATTGAGTTTGTCATTGGTGATTCGGATGAAACTTTCTCTAAAAATGAAAATTTTTGATTGACCAGTCTATTAATAATGTCCGCTATTTTCTCTCTACAGACCAAAAACCTATTTCTTGTATTGTCTATCATACTACAATAGAGGTAATTTTGAAGGGATAAAAATGTTAATTATAAACATGTGGAAAAGGCAAACACCTACTGTACATGTAAATGTGCTACTGCGCCAGTGACATCGCTGATTATATTTGGTAGAAATTTTATCTAGATCCATTTAGGTGCTTGCCTTTCCCACATGTTTATAATTAATAACTTTACACTGTTAATTATAAGAAGATTCTAGGAGCTTGGTGTGTTTGTGATTTACAAAATTTCAATCACTTCAAATGCTATTGTGTGATAGAAAATACAAAAAATAGGTTCTTTGGTGACTTTAATTAGTAAGTATAAGACTAATTGCGGAATCTCATTTGAGTAGTAATTAGTTCTGAAAAGAACTGGAGGTACAACTCGATGTTTCGATCAGTATGCTCTGATCGTCCTCAGGAGAATGCCGGACTCTGGAAAATGTTGCTGCTTAAGTAGACTGCTGGAGGATCATCCCATGAATTAATTACTTTAATTAGTGCTTGCCATTTCCACATGTTTGTGATTAATGACTTTAAATTGCCAGTGCCCAGTGACTTCGCTGATTATATTTGGCAGAAATGTTATCTATCCATTTAGGTGCTTGCTTTTTCAACATTTATGATTAAAAACTTTACATTGTTACTAAGATGATGAAAGTGTCTGAAAGACAATTTTTGCTTCCTTTATAAAAGCCTGGTGCTTTTGTGATTAACAAAATTTCAATTAAATAGGTTCTTTGGTGACTTTAATTAGTGCTTACCTATTCTACAATTTATGATTAATGACTTTACATTTTTACTTAAGATGGTTAAGGTGTCTGAAAGACAAATTTTGCTTCCTTTAAAGAAGCTTGGTGAGTTTGTGATTAACAACATTTCAATCCTTTTAAAACCTATTGTCTGATAGAAAATACAATAAATATGTTATTTGGTGACTTTATTTAGTTTTTGCAAAGGTCATATCATTAATTAACTTGAATTTAATTTATTAAGTTGAAAAGAAATGTTATAACAAAACCGCAATATAAACTGCAATATTCACAGTATTATGGAATTTAGATCCATCCAGTTATTGCCATTGCTCAACTTCCTAATGAGATGGTTTTCACCAACAAAGCTTTTAATTTACATGCATATGGATTGAAGTCCAGTTGTTGAATGATGCCATTGTAAAACATTTTTAAATGGTTAAAACTCTTCAGTGACTATTAAAACATATATTAAAGAGATGCTACATCTTTGGTACATGTGTTTGGTTAATGCATCCATAATTTATAAGAGTAGAGATGTGTGTAATAACAAATAACTTGTGAGAATTTCAGCTAGTTTTGTTGGGCTGTTTACGAGAAAAAATAGTGTAAATTGCATTCAGCCTTTTGTGTACACATTGTAATGGTTAAAAATTATCACACATGATAATTTTTGAAATCACAGTTCTTTGCCTATTTTCTAAAAAAAAAAAGCACAATACTTCAGACGGTATCTTCACAGGATATTTTGTTATTTATACTTTTTTTAAATATTTATTACATGTGTTGTATTCTGAATTTTCTCCTGGGCATCACAGAAACATTACCACAAGTTACATGCCTGTGGTAACGAGCCTGTGGTAACGTGCCTATGGTACCTGTGGTAATGTTCCTGTGGTAACGTGTCTGTGGTACCACAGGAATGTTACCACAGGAACATTACCACAGGTACCATAGGCATGTTACCACAGGCTCGTTACCACAGGAACATTACCACAGGTACCATAGGCATGTTACCACAGGCTCGTTACCACAGGAACATTACCACAGGCATGTAACTTGTGGTAATGTTCCTGTGGTACCTGTGGTAATGTTCCTGTGGTAATGTTCCTGTGGTAATGTTCGTGTGGTAATGTTCCTGTGGTAATGTCCTGTGGTATTTTTTGTGGTAATACCACAGGACATTTTTGTAAGGGCTGTCCTGTTTTCTTACTGTTTTTTGGGACTTAGAATATTTTTGATTTTATTTAATGGTTAACGTTTCAAAATTACTATGTTCATCTTTGCAATCTGATGTCATACTACATGTAGGATAAAAAGGTTTCACACACACTGAATCGGAGGACATCACCAATTGTCCACAATGAATTTTGACCATTACATTTGCTATTGAATGCCCTTTAAAAATGCCACTTTTCACGGCAACGAGTTGCTGTGCCTTTTCCCTGCATTGCCGTTGTGCCCACTTGTACACATACAGTACATAGTATTAGTACATTCACATTCTCACGGAAAAAATATATCGACGCCGCGCCACGCTCGACATTGCGCGACCGGTGACTGCGCTGCTAAGACCAAGTTCACGCAACGACCATTTGGGAACAAAATATTCAAAATTACCTGGTACTCATGACCAAAACGATATAGCGGTTACCAGGCAATAGCGGCCGCTTGGTCGTTGTACGAACTTGGCCCTTGCTAATACTTTGGTTGGTGTCAACAGTACCCACGACATAAACACTACGCCAGGCATTCGCGGGTACCAGCTAAAAATAGCATGGCGCGGCGTTGGGGTGCATGCAACATAAATAATACATGAGTCTGTACCTAGACACGCATATGCAGCGTGTGCATCATGCATCGCGCGATCATCGTGTGTAAACCGTACGCACATTACGTGACCGGGGCTTTTGGTGGTCGTCAACATGCCGTCAAAAGGTCGACTAGCAGTAGCAAATAAAAAAAAGAGTGAACTGAATACTGCCGCATCTAAATGCATAAAACTTGATGGTTTTTTTGGGTAAGTTTACACGGTAGACCCAATTATAAAAAAGTTTTTCACTGGTGAGTTTTGAGCTCGGACATAGTAACGTTAACGTTAGCCAGGCCTATGTACATGTACCTACGCACGCACGTAATTATGTACGTTTTGTTTGTTAAACTTTAAGTTTGCTGTTTAGTGTTTGTGTACCAAATTCTTTCAGACCGACCGTCTCCTTTAGACCAAAATGTTAACGTTTTTGTAACTATTTTTGGGGGTGCTGTGATAGTTCAACATGTATGGAACTGTACAAACTACAAAAAAAAGAACGATTTGTCAACTTTTGATCTGCTAGTGCTAATTTACAATTAAAAAAAAAAATTGCGATTAAGTTAGATTGCCCAAGCCGATATTTCTGGCATAAAGTTTGCTGAAATTTTCATTTTTTTTATTTCAAAATTGTTCCAAAAAAATGGTGAAAGTGATTTGTAAAATTAGGCCCTAAAATTTCATTTGCAAAATTAAAATAATCAATGGAAAATCTGGCCTTAGTTCCTTTTCAACACAATTCATATTTGCTTAAATTTATTTTTATGTACTTATTTTTTTTTTTTTTTTTTTTGTTTGAACTAATTATTTTACTTTGTTTTTCCAGACATGGCCAGCAGTCTGACCCACACCCTCTGCCCTCGACCTCTTCTGAGGAAGTGCAGACAGAGACGGCAAAAACTGGTAATCAGGCAATACAACTTTGGTGTCCTCTTAACATATTTACATGTGAAATTTTGTTTTTGCACCACAAAATAATATAAAACACTAATCAATTGAGTTTTTAGCTTAAAATTTACCAAGTAGACACATAATGGTGTGAAACCCATATTTTTCGATGAATGAAGAAATTTTGAGGGTGTACATGATTCCTGCACCTCTGAAAGAACTTACATACCATGATTTTTTAAAATTTAGGGCCTAAAATGTGCATGTCACAAAATATGTTTCTATACATGTACATGAGCTTGTATTCTCAGGTAAATGTTTTTAAAAAAATTGTGTGCTTTTAAACCGTCATAAATATTTGAAATATACATTTGTATGAAGGTTCCAATTTATGCCAAATATGCAATACAATTTTTTTTTTTTAGAAAGGTTACATGATTTCATTTTTAATTTGTCTTAATTTATGTGTTACCTTATGTCTTCTTTATTTTGTCATACATTGTAGTGTTATATTCATGAACATCACTAGCAGAGACGCAAAAAAAAATTGTACTGTTTTATGAACAAGTTTAAAGGTAAGGTTTGACATTGAAAAATGTATATTCTCGGGGAAGAAAGAAGACCAATTCATATTCAGCCATGGTCTTTTAGTAACTATGTTCAAATGTGACTTTTACTACTTTTTGCAAAACAAATGCTATATTCGGATGAGGACAAGATAACATTATGTTCTCATCCGAGTATAGCATTGGTATTGCAAAAACTATTAAAAGTCACATTTGAACATAACTTGTTACTAATTAAAAGACCATGGCTGAATAGGTTCATTTAAAATGATTTCAAAAATAGTTACAAATAGTATGATAAAGATAACAATAAATGTAACCATGCAGTTACTACTTTTGATAGAAACAGCAATGCATACATTGTTTATTTGTTTGAACTGATGATTCTTCAATATTTTAAATTTTCTGCATCCACATTTTTTTCAAAACGGGTAAATTAAGCTGTCCTAATTAGAAGAGTTTACTGTTTTTGTAAAACAGGGTCTTCATCTGTTTTCAAAAAACAGCACACTACATTTTGAAAACAGAATCCTGTTTTAAAGCTGTTTTCTGGAAGACTGTTTTTATCCTAGTCCAAACCTGTTTTGTTCCTGTTTTAAGTCGTTCCAAATACAACAGAAAAAAACATATTTTAACTAGGATAAAAACATGTTTTATTCCTGGGTTTTTTCGAAGAGGGTAGCGTGCTTTCAATGCTGCATTACATTTGTCAGCGGCAACTTGTGAACGATCTCTCAACTCTGGACCGATTTCCTGAGAATGGCTTGGCTGAACACCTGTGAGAGACATTACTTCTGTAAAAACAAAATAGATATATATCCACAAGTTAAATTTGATTTGAAGCTTTGCATGATGGATTGGATATTAAAAGGTTAGGTTTATGGGTAACACCATGTGTAATAATCTCTTCTTGGAATAATTAGTGTGGTTCTGAAAATAACCTGTAGCGTAGTGAGGATAGTTAAAGATGTTTTGAACAGTATGACTCTTGAAACAGAACACACTGTTAGACAAAGCAAAATAAACAATACTGCAAATTGCATGGGTTACCTTTGTAAGCAGCAACCTGTGAACGATACCTCAACTCTGGACCCATTTTCTGAGAATGGCTTGGCTGAACACCTGTGAGAGACATTACTTCTGTAAAAACAAAATAGATATATATCCACAAGTTAAATTTGATTTGAAGCTTTGCATGATGGATTGGATATTAAAAGGTTAGGGTTTATGGGTAACACCATGTGTAATAATCTCTTCTTGGAATAATTAGTGTGGTTCTGAAAATGACCTGTAGCGTAGTGAGGATAGTTAAAGATGTTTTGAACAGTATGACTCTTGAAACAGAACACACTGTTAGACAAAGCAAAATAAACAATACTGCAAATTGCATGGGTTACCTTTGTCAGCAGCAACCTGTGAACGATCTCTCAACTCTGGACCCATTTTTCTGAGAATGGCTTGGCTGATTACCTGTGAGAGACATTACTTCTGTAAAAACAAAATAGATATACATCCACAAGTTAAATTTGATTTGAAGCTTTGCATGATGGATTGGATATTAAAAGGTTAGGTTTATGGGTAACACCATGTGTAATAATCTCTTCTTGGAATAATTAGTGTGGTTCTGAAAATAACCTGTAGCGTAGTGAGGATAGTTAAAGATGTTTTGAACAGTATGACTCTTGAAACAGAACACACTGTTAGACAAAGCAAAATAAACAATACTGCAAATTGCATGGGTTACCTTTGTCAGCAGCAACCTGTGAACGATACCTCAACTCTGGACCCATTTTCTGAGAATGGCTTAGCTGAACACCTGTGAGAGACATTACTTCTGTAAAAACAAAATAGATATACATCCACAAGTTAAATTTGATTTGAAGCTTTGCATGATGGATTGGATATTAAAAGGTTAGGTTTATGGGTAACACCATGTGTAATAATCTCTTCTTGGAATAATTAGTGTGGTTCTGAAAATAACCTGTAGCGTAGTGAGGATAGTTAAAGATGTTTTGAACAGTATGACTCTTGAAACAGAACACACTGTTAGACAAAGCAAAATAAACAATACTGCAAATTGCATGGGTTACCTTTGTAAGCAGCAACCTGTGAACGATACCTCAACTCTGGACCCATTTTCTGAGAATGGCTTGGCTGAACACCTGTGAGAGACATTACTTCTGTAAAAACAAAATAGATATATATCCACAAGTTAAATTTGATTTGAAGCTTTGCATGATGGATTGGATATTAAAAGGTTAGGTTTATGGGCAACACCATGTGTAATAATCTCTTCTTGGAATAATTAGTGTGGTTCTGAAAATAACCTGTAGCGTAGTGAGGATAGTTAAAGATGTTTTGAACAGTATGACTCTTGAAACAGAACACACTGTTAGACAAAGCAAAATAAACAATACTGCAAATTGCATGGGTTACCTTTGTCAGCAGCAACCTGTGAACGATCTCTCAACTCTGGACCCATTTTCTGAGAATGGCTTGGCTGATCACCTGTGAGAGACATTACTTCTGTAAAAACAAAATAGATATACATCCACAAGTTAAATTTGATTTGAAGCTTTGCATGATGGATTGGATATTAAAAGGTTAGGTTTATGGGTAATACCATGTGTAATAATCTCTTCTTGGAATAATTAGTGTGGTTCTGAAAATAACCTGTAGCGTAGTGAGGATAGTTAAAGATGTTTTGAACAGTATGACTCTTGAAACAGAACACACTGTTAGACAAAGCAAAATAAACAATACTGCAAATTGCATGGGTTACCTTTGTCAGCAGCAACCTGTGAACGATCTCTCAACTCTGGACCCATTTTCTGAGAATGGCTTGGCTGATTACCTGTGAGAGACATTACTTCTGTAAAAACAAAATAGATATACATCCACAAGTTAAATTTGATTTGAAGCTTTGCATGATGGATTGGATATTAAAAGGTTAGGTTTATGGGTAACACCATGTGTAATAATCTCTTCTTGGAATAATTAGTGTGGTTCTGAAAATAACCTGTAGCGTAGTGAGGATAGTTAAAGATGTTTTGAACAGTATGACTCTTGAAACAGAACACACTGTTAGACAAAGCAAAATAAACAATACTGCAAATTGCATGGGTTACCTTTGTCAGCAGCAACCTGTGAACGATCTCTCAACTCTGGACCCATTTTCTGAGAATGGCTTGGCTGATTACCTGTGAGAGACATTACTTCTGTAAAAACAAAATAGATATACATCCACAAGTTAAATTTGATTTGAAGCTTTGCATGATGGATTGGATATTAAAAGGTTAGGTTTATGGGTAACACCATGTGTAATAATCTCTTCTTGGAATAATTAGTGTGGTTCTGAAAATAACCTGTAGCGTAGTGAGGATAGTTAAAGATGTTTTGAACAGTATGACTCTTGAAACAGAACACACTGTTAGACAAAGCAAAATAAACAATACTGCAAATTGCATGGGTTACCTTTGTCAGCAGCAACCTGTGAACGATCTCTCAACTCTGGACCCATTTTCTGAGAATGGCTTGGCTGATTACCTGTGAGAGACATTACTTCTGTAAAAACAAAATAGATATACATCCACAAGTTAAATTTGATTTGAAGCTTTGCATGATGGATTGGATATTAAAAGGTTAGGTTTATGGGTAACACCATGTGTAATAATCTCTTCTTGGAATAATTAGTGTGGTTCTGAAAATAACCTGTAGCGTAGTGAGGATAGTTAAAGGCACCTGGCACTGGTATTTTGTCCAAATGTAGCTTTTGTGATAAATATATACATTTTTATGAGTGGAATGTGAATAAACAAGTAACTAAGGTTACAGAAATAGTGGTTTTATTGTATTTACGACTTTAGAATAGGCCCCCCTTTACATTGACACATGGTGGCGCTGTTCGTGACGTCATTCGAGGCAGGGATATTTGAAGAGAAAATGTGTAGTCTGACACATTGGTCATTGCACTATAGTCTATACACAACTGTCAAGTCTGTCATGAACTGCCAGCACACATACTTACAAAATGTATGCCTAACCTGTAACCTAGTTTCAGATGAAACGACAACGTAAAACAAGGCCCAATGGGAAGCATGCAAGTTTTCACGATATAGGTGCAGCAATGCCGCTAGTGCTACGAAAACTGCATAGCGTTACTGCATAAGCGCTGAAAACGGCGTCGGACAGGACCACTTTGCCCTCGTTATCCTGACTTTCGCTGCCCATAACCGCCATATATTTGGGATCAGCTGGAAACAGATGCAGGCTGACCCCATCTTTAGTTGTTTTGTTGCATCCAGCGGCAATACACCTGGTCGGCATTGCTGGGAAAATGCGGAAAATGCCTTTTATAACAAACCAAACCACACGTATGTAAACACAGGCAATTCTCGAGGGCGTCGAGGGGGGTCGATGTTCCATCAGCGGCGAATCCTTCCTCGAATGACGTCACAAAAAGGGATGGGCGGAGTCACCCTCCAAACAACTTCATATTGTTTTTAAACATATAAATCCTGACAAATAATCACTCAAACAATTTGTTTATTGTTAATACACATATACTTTATTGTTTAAATCAATAAAAAACCTATTGCCAGGTGCCTTTAAAGATGTTTTGAACAGTATGACTCTTGAAACAGAACACACTGTTAGACAAAGCAAAATAAACAATACTGCAAATTGCATGGGTTACCTTTGTAAGCAGCAACCTGTGAACGATACCTCAACTCTGGACCCATTTTCTGAGAATGGCTTGGCTGAACACCTGTGAGAGACATTACTTCTGTAAAAACAAAATAGATATACATCCACAAGTTAAATTTGATTTGAAGCTTTGCATGATGGATTGGATATTAAAAGGTTAGGTTTATGGGTAACACCATGTGTAATAATCTCTTCTTGGAATAATTAGTGTGGTTCTGAAAATGACCTGTAGCGTAGTGAGGATAGTTAAAGATGTTTTGAACAGTATGACTCTTGAAACAGAACACACTGTTAGACAAAGCAAAATAAACAATACTGCAAATTGCATGGGTTACCTTTGTCAGCAGCAACCTGTGAACGATCTCTCAACTCTGGACCCATTTTCTGAGAATGGCTTGGCTGATTACCTGTGAGAGACATTACTTCTGTAAAATCATAATAGATATACATCCACAAGTTAAATTTGATTTGAAGCTTTGCATGATGGATTGGATATTAAAAGGTTAGGTTTATGGGTAACACCATGTGTAATAATCTCTTCTTGGAATAATTAGTGTGGTTCTGAAAATAACCTGTAGCGTAGTGAGGATAGTTAAAGATGTTTTGAACAGTATGACTCTTGAAACAGAACACACTGTTAGACAAAGCAAAATAAACAATACTGCAAATTGCATGGGTTACCTTTGTCAGCAGCAACCTGTGAACGATACCTCAACTCTGGACCCATTTTCTGAGAATGGCTTAGCTGAACACCTGTGAGAGACATTACTTCTGTAAAAACAAAATAGATATACATCCACAAGTTAAATTTGATTTGAAGCTTTGCATGATGGATTGGATATTAAAAGGTTAGGTTTATGGGTAACACCATGTGTAATAATCTCTTCTTGGAATAATTAGTGTGGTTCTGAAAATAACCTGTAGCGTAGTGAGGATAGTTAAAGATGTTTTGAACAGTATGACTCTTGAAACAGAACACACTGTTAGACAAAGCAAAATAAACAATACTGCAAATTGCATGGGTTACCTTTGTAAGCAGCAACCTGTGAACGATACCTCAACTCTGGACCCATTTTCTGAGAATGGCTTGGCTGAACACCTGTGAGAGACATTACTTCTGTAAAAACAAAATAGATATATATCCACAAGTTAAATTTGATTTGAAGCTTTGCATGATGGATTGGATATTAAAAGGTTAGGTTTATGGGCAACACCATGTGTAATAATCTCTTCTTGGAATAATTAGTGTGGTTCTGAAAATAACCTGTAGCGTAGTGAGGATAGTTAAAGATGTTTTGAACAGTATGACTCTTGAAACAGAACACACTGTTAGACAAAGCAAAATAAACAATACTGCAAATTGCATGGGTTACCTTTGTCAGCAGCAACCTGTGAACGATCTCTCAACTCTGGACCCATTTTCTGAGAATGGCTTGGCTGATCACCTGTGAGAGACATTACTTCTGTAAAACAAAATAGATATACATCCACAAGTTAAATTTGATTTGAAGCTTTGCATGATGGATTGGATATTAAAGGTTAGGTTTATGGGTAACACCATGTGTAATAATCTCTTCTTGGAATAATTAGTGTGGTTCTGAAAATAACCTGTAGCGTAGTGAGGATAGTTAAAGATGTTTTGAACAGTATGACTCTTGAAACAGAACACACTGTTAGACAAAGCAAAATAAACAATACTGCAAATTGCATGGGTTACCTTTGTCAGCAGCAACCTGTGAACGATCTTCTCAACTCTGGACCCATTTTCTGAGAATGGCTTGGCTGATTACCTGTGAGAGACATTACTTCTGTAAAAACAAAATAGATATACATCCACAAGTTAAATTTGATTTGAAGCTTTGCATGATGGATTGGATATTAAAAGGTTAGGTTTATGGGTAACACCATGTGTAATAATCTCTTCTTGGAATAATTAGTGTGGTTCTGAAAATAACCTGTAGCGTAGTGAGGATAGTTAAAGATGTTTTGAACAGTATGACTCTTGAAACAGAACACACTGTTAGACAAAGCAAAATAAACAATACTGCAAATTGCATGGGTTACCTTTGTCAGCAACCTGTGAACGATACTCTCAACTCTGGACCCATTTTCTGAGAATGGCTTGGCTGATTACCTGTGAGAGACATTACTTCTGTAAAACAAAATAGATATACATCCACAAGTTAAATTTGATTTGAAGCTTTGCATGATGGATTGGATATTAAAAGGTTAGGTTTATGGGTAACACCATGTGTAATAATCTCTTCTTGGAATAATTAGTGTGGTTCTGAAAATAACCTGTAGCGTAGTGAGGATAGTTAAAGATGTTTTGAACAGTATGACTCTTGAAACAGAACACACTGTTAGACAAAGCAAAATAAACAATACTGCAAATTGCATGGGTTACCTTTGTCAGCAGCAACCTGTGAACGATCTCTCAACTCTGGACCCATTTTCTGAGAATGGCTTGGCTGATCACCTGTGAGAGACATTACTTCTGTAAAACAAAATAGATATACATCCACAAGTTAAATTTGATTTGAAGCTTTGCATGATGGATTGGATATTAAAAGGTTAGGTTTATGGGTAACACCATGTGTAATAATCTCTTCTTGGAATAATTAGTGTGGTTCTGAAAATAACCTGTAGCGTAGTGAGGATAGTTAAAGATGTTTTGAACAGTATGACTCTTGAAACAGAACACACTGTTAGACAAAGCAAAATAAACAATACTGCAAATTGCATGGGTTACCTTTGTCAGCAGCAACCTGTGAACGATCTCTCAACTCTGGACCCATTTTCTGAGAATGGCTTAGCTGAACACCTGTGAGAGACATTACTTCTGTAAAAACAAAATAGATATACATCCACAAGTTAAATTTGATTTGAAGCTTTGCATGATGGATTGGATATTAAAAGGTTAGGTTTATGGGTAACACCATGTGTAATAATCTCTTCTTGGAATAATTAGTGTGGTTCTGAAAATAACCTGTAGCGTAGTGAGGATAGTTAAAGATGTTTTGAACAGTATGACTCTTGAAACAGAACACACTGTTAGACAAAGCAAAATAAACAATACTGCAAATTGCATGGGTTACCTTTGTCAGCAGCAACCTGTGAACGATCTCTCAACTCTGGACCCATTTTCTGAGAATGGCTTGGCTGATCACCTGTGAGAAGACATTACTTCTGTAAAACAAAATAGATATACATCCACAAGTTAAATTTGATTTGAAGCTTTGCATGATGGATTGGATATTAAAAGGTTAGGTTTATGGGTAACACCATGTGTAATAATCTCTTCTTGGAATAATTAGTGTGGTTCTGAAAATAACCTGTAGCGTAGTGAGGATAGTTAAAGATGTTTTGAACAGTATGACTCTTGAAACAGAACACACTGTTAGACAAAGCAAAATAAACAATACTGCAAATTGCATGGGTTACCTTTGTCAGCAGCAACCTGTGAACGATCTCTCAACTCTGGACCCATTTTCTGAGAATGGCTTGGCTGAACACCTGTGAGAGACATTACTTCTGTAAAAACAAAATAGATATACATCCACAAGTTAAATTTGATTTGAAGCTTTGCATGATGGATTGGATATTAAAAGGTTAGGTTTATGGGTAACACCATGTGTAATAATCTCTTCTTGGAATAATTAGTGTGGTTCTGAAAATAACCTGTAGCGTAGTGAGGATAGTTAAAGATGTTTTGAACAGTATGACTCTTGAAACAGAACACACTGTTAGACAAAGCAAAATAAACAATACTGCAAATTGCATGGGTTACCTTTGTCAGCAGCAACCTGTGAACGATACCTCAACTCTGGACCCATTTTCTGAGAATGGCTTAGCTGAACACCTGTGAGAGACATTACTTCTGTAAAAACAAAATAGATATACATCCACAAGTTAAATTTGATTTGAAGCTTTGCATGATGGATTGGATATTAAAAGGTTAGGTTTATGGGTAACACCATGTGTAATAATCTCTTCTTGGAATAATTAGTGTGGTTCTGAAAATAACCTGTAGCGTAGTGAGGATAGTTAAAGATGTTTTGAACAGTATGACTCTTGAAACAGAACACACTGTTAGACAAAGCAAAATAAACAATACTGCAAATTGCATGGGTTACCTTTGTCAGCAGCAACCTGTGAACGATCTCTCAACTCTGGACCCATTTTCTGAGAATGGCTTGGCTGATCACCTGTGAGAGACATTACTTCTGTAAAAACAAAATAGATATACATCCACAAGTTAAATTTGATTTGAAGCTTTGCATGGGTTACCTTTGTCAGCAGCAACCTGTGAATGATACCTCAACTCTGGACCCATTTTCTGAGAATGGCTTTAGCTGAACACCTGTGAGAGACATTACTTCTGTAAAAACAAAATAGATATACATCCACAAGTTAAATTTGATTTGAAGCTTTGCATGATGGATTGGATATTAAAAGGTTAGGTTTATGGGTAACACCATGTGTAATAATCTCTTCTTGGAATAATTAGTGTGGTTCTGAAAATAACCTGTAGCGTAGTGAGGATAGTTAAAGATGTTTTGAACAGTATGACTCTTGAAACAGAACACACTGTTAGACAAAGCAAAATAAACAATACTGCAAATTGCATGGGTTACCTTTGTCAGCAGCAACCTGTGAACGATCTCTCAACTCTGGACCCATTTTCTGAGAATGGCTTGGCTGATCACCTGTGAGAGACATTACTTCTGTAAAAACAAAATAGATATACATCCACAAGTTAAACTTGATTTGAAGCTTTGCATGATGGATTGGATATTAAAAGGTTAGGTTTATGGGTAACACCATGTGTAATAATCTCTTCTTGGAATAATTAGTGTGGTTCTGAAAATAACCTGTAGCGTAGTGAGGATAGTTAAAGATGTTTTGAACAGTATGACTCTTGAAACAGAACACACTGTTAGACAAAGCAAAATAAACAATACTGCAAATTGCATGGGTTACCTTTGTCAGCAGCAACCTGTGAACGATCTCTCAACTCTGGACCCATTTTCTGAGAATGGCTTGGCTGATCACCTGTGAGAGACATTACTTCTGTAAAACAAAATAGATATACATCCACAAGTTAAATTTGATTTGAAGCTTTGCATGATGGATTGGATATTAAAAGGTTAGGTTTATGGGTAACACCATGTGTAATAATCTCTTCTTGGAATAATTAGTGTGGTTCTGAAAATAACCTGTAGCGTAGTGAGGATAGTTAAAGATGTTTTGAACAGTATGACTCTTGAAACAGAACACACTGTTAGACAAAGCAAAATAAACAATACTGCAAATTGCATGGGTTACCTTTGTCAGCAGCAACCTGTGAACGATCTCTCAACTCTGGACCCATTTTCTGAGAATGGCTTGGCTGATTACCTGTGAGAGACATTACTTCTGTAAAAACAAAATAGATATACAGCCACAAGTTACATTTGATTTGAAGCTTTGCATGATGGATTGGATATTAAAGGTTAGGTTTATGGGTAACACCATGTGTAATAATCTCTTCTTGGAATAATTAGTGTGGTTCTGAAAATAACCTGTAGCGTAGTGAGGATAGTTAAAGATGTTTTGAACAGTATGACTCTTGAAACAGAACACACTGTTAGACAAAGCAAAATAAACAATACTGCAAATTGCATGGGTTACCTTTGTAAGCAGCAACCTGTGAACGATACCTCAACTCTGGACCCATTTTCTGAGAATGGCTTGGCTGAACACCTGTGAGAGACATTACTTCTGTAAAAACAAAATAGATATATATCCACAAGTTAAATTTGATTTGAAGCTTTGCATGATGGATTGGATATTAAAAGGTTAGGTTTATGGGTAACACCATGTATAATAGTCTCTTCTTGGAATAATTAGTGTGGTTCTGAAAATAACCTGTAGCGTAGTGAGGATAGTTAAAGATGTTTTGAACAGTATGACTCTTGAAACAGAACACACTGTTAGACAAAGCAAAATAAACAATACTGCAAATTGCATGGGTTACCTTTGTCAGCAGCAACCTGTGAACGATCTCTCAACTCTGGACCCATTTTCTGAGAATGGCTTGGCTGAACACCTGTGAGAGACATTACTTCTGTAAAAACAAAATAGATATACATCCACAAGTTAAATTTGATTTGAAGCTTTGCATGATGGATTGGATATTAAAAGGTTAGGTTTATGGGTAACACCATGTGTAATAATCTCTTCTTGGAATAATTAGTGTGGTTCTGAAAATAACCTGTAGCGTAGTGAGGATAGTTAAAGATGTTTTGAACAGTATGACTCTTGAAACAGAACACACTGTTAGACAAAGCAAAATAAACAATACTGCAAATTGCATGGGTTACCTTTGTCAGCAGCAACCTGTGAACGATA
Source organism: Zoroaster sp. YZ-2022 (assembly GCA_029582265.1). Lineage (NCBI taxonomy): Eukaryota > Metazoa > Echinodermata > Asteroidea > Forcipulatida > Zoroasteridae > Zoroaster > Zoroaster sp. YZ-2022. Next base: position 36,763,160 of record CM055824.1, on the reverse strand, counting down.
CCTCAACTCTGGACCCATTTTCTGAGAATGGCAGCTGAACACCTGTGAGAGACATTACTTCTGTAAAAACAAAATAGATATACATCCACACGTTAAATTTGATTTGAAGCTTTGCATGATGGATTGGATATTAAAGGTTAGGTTTATGGGTAACACCATGTGTAATAATCTCTTCTTGGAATAATTAGTGTGGTTCTGAAAATAACCTGTAGCGTAGTGAGGATAGTTAAAGATGTTTTGAACAGTATGACTCTTGAAACAGAACACACTGTTAGACAAAGCAAAATAAACAATACTGCAAATTGCATGGTTTACCTTTGTCAGCAGCAACCTGTGAACGATCTCTCAACTCTGGACCCATTTTCTGAGAATGGCTTGGCTGATCACCTGTGAGAGACATTACTTCTGTAAAAACAAAATAGATATACATCCACAAGTTAAATTTGATTTGAAGCTTTGCATGGGTTACCTTTGTCAGCAGCAACCTGTGAACGATACCTCAACTCTGGACCCATTTTCTGAGAATGGCTTTAGCTGAACACCTGTGAGAGACATTACTTCTGTAAAAACAAAATAGATATACATCCACAAGTTAAATTTGATTTGAAGCTTTGCATGATGGATTGGATATTAAAAGGTTAGGTTTATGGGTAACACCATGTGTAATAATCTCTTCTTGGAATAATTAGTGTGGTTCTGAAAATAACCTGTAGCGTAGTGAGGATAGTTAAAGATGTTTTGAACAGTATGACTCTTGAAACAGAACACACTGTTAGACAAAGCAAAATAAACAATACTGCAAATTGCATGGGTTACCTTTGTCAGCAGCAACCTGTGAACGATCTCTCAACTCTGGACCAATTTTCTGAGAATGGCTTGGCTGATCACCTGTGAGAGACATTACTTCTGTAAAAACAAAATAGATATACATCCACAAGTTAAACTTGATTTGAAGCTTTGCATGATGGATTGGATATTAAAAGGTTAGGTTTATGGGTAACACCATGTGTAATAATCTCTTCTTGGAATAATTAGTGTGGTTCTGAAAATAACCTGTAGCGTAGTGAGGATAGTTAAAGATGTTTTGAACAGTATGACTCTTGAAACAGAACACACTGTTAGACAAAGCAAAATAAACAATACTGCAAATTGCATGGGTTACCTTTGTCAGCAGCAACCTGTGAACGATCTCTCAACTCTGGACCCATTTTCTGAGAATGGCTTGGCTGATCACCTGTGAGAGACATTACTTCTGTAAAAACAAAATAGATATACATCCACAAGTTAAATTTGATTTGAAGCTTTGCGTGATGGATTGGATATTAAAAGGTTAGGTTTATGGGTAACACCATGTGTAATAATCTCTTCTTGGAATAATTAGTGTGGTTCTGAAAATAACCTGTAGCGTAGTGAGGATAGTTAAAGATGTTTTGAACAGTATGACTCTTGAAACAGAACACACTGTTAGACAAAGCAAAATAAACAATACTGCAAATTGCATGGGTTACCTTTGTCAGCAGCAACCTGTGAACGATCTCTCAACTCTGGACCCATTTTCTGAGAATGGCTTGGCTGAACACCTGTGAGAGACATTACGTAATTAATAACTAAATAGATATACATCCACAAGTTAAATTTGATTTGAAGCTTTGCATGATGGATTGGATATTAAAAGGTTAGGTTTATGGGTAACACCATGTGTAATAATCTCTTCTTGGAATAATTAGTGTGGTTCTGAAAATAACCTGTAGCGTAGTGAGGATAGTTAAAGATGTTTTGAACAGTATGACTCTTGAAACAGAACACACTGTTAGACAAAGCAAAATAAACAATACTGCAAATTGCATGGGTTACCTTTGTCAGCAGCAACCTGTGAACGATACCTCAACTCTGGACCCATTTTCTGAGAATGGCTTAGCTGAACACCTGTGAGAGACATTACTTCTGTAAAAACAAAATAGATATACATCCACAAGTTAAATTTGATTTGAAGCTTTGCATGATGGATTGGATATTAAAAGGTTAGGTTTATGGGTAACACCATGTGTAATAATCTCTTCTTGGAATAATTAGTGTGGTTCTGAAAATAACCTGTAGCGTAGTGAGGATAGTTAAAGATGTTTTGAACAGTATGACTCTTGAAACAGAACACACTGTTAGACAAAGCAAAATAAACAATACTGCAAATTGCATGGGTTACCTTTGTCAGCAGCAACCTGTGAACGATCTCTCAACTCTGGACCCATTTTCTGAGAATGGCTTGGCTGATCACCTGTGAGAGACATTACTTCTGTAAAAACAAAATAGATATACATCCACAAGTTAAATTTGATTTGAAGCTTTGCATGGGTTACCTTTGTCAGCAGCAACCTGTGAACGATACCTCAACTCTGGACCCATTTTCTGAGAATGGCTTAGCTGAACACCTGTGAGAGACATTACTTCTGTAAAAACAAAATAGATATACATCCACAAGTTAAATTTGATTTGAAGCTTTGCATGATGGATTGGATATTAAAAGGTTAGGTTTATGGGTAACACCATGTGTAATAATCTCTTCTTGGAATAATTAGTGTGGTTCTGAAAATAACCTGTAGCGTAGTGAGGATAGTTAAAGATGTTTTGAACAGTATGACTCTTGAAACAGAACACACTGTTAGACAAAGCAAAATAAACAATACTGCAAATTGCATGGGTTACCTTTGTCAGCAGCAACCTGTGAACGATCTCTCAACTCTGGACCCATTTTCTGAGAATGGCTTGGCTGATCACCTGTGAGAGACATTACTTCTGTAAAACAAAATAGATATACATCCACAAGTTAAACTTGATTTGAAGCTTTGCATGATGGATTGGATATTAAAAGGTTAGGTTTATGGGTAACACCATGTGTAATAATCTCTTCTTGGAATAATTAGTGTGGTTCTGAAAATAACCTGTAGCGTAGTGAGGATAGTTAAAGATGTTTTGAACAGTATGACTCTTGAAACAGAACACACTGTTAGACAAAGCAAAATAAACAATACTGCAAATTGCATGGGTTACCTTTGTCAGCAGCAACCTGTGAACGATCTCTCAACTCTGGACCCATTTTCTGAGAATGGCTTGGCTGATCACCTGTGAGAGACATTACTTCTGTAAAAACAAAATAGATATACATCCACAAGTTAAATTTGATTTGAAGCTTTGCATGATGGATTGGATATTAAAGGTTAGGTTTATGGGTAACACCATGTGTAATAATCTCTTCTTGGAATAATTAGTGTGGTTCTGAAAATAACCTGTAGCGTAGTGAGGATAGTTAAAGATGTTTTGAACAGTATGACTCTTGAAACAGAACACACTGTTAGACAAAGCAAAATAAACAATACTGCAAATTGCATGGGTTACCTTTGTCAGCAGCAACCTGTGAACGATCTCTCAACTCTGGACCCATTTTCTGAGAATGGCTTGGCTGATTACCTGTGAGAGACATTACTTCTGTAAAAACAAAATAGATATACATCCACAAGTTAAATTTGATTTGAAGCTTTGCATGATGGATTGGATATTAAAAGGTTAGGTTTATGGGTAACACCATGTGTAATAATCTCTTCTTGGAATAATTAGTGTGGTTCTGAAAATAACCTGTAGCGTAGTGAGGATAGTTAAAGATGTTTTGAACAGTATGACTCTTGAAACAGAACACACTGTTAGACAAAGCAAAATAAACAATACTGCAAATTGCATGGGTTACCTTTGTAAGCAGCAACCTGTGAACGATACCTCAACTCTGGACCCATTTTCTGAGAATGGCTTGGCTGAACACCTGTGAGAGACATTACTTCTGTAAAAACAAAATAGATATATATCCACAAGTTAAATTTGATTTGAAGCTTTGCATGATGGATTGGATATTAAAAGGTTAGGTTTATGGGTAACACCATGTATAATAGTCTCTTCTTGGAATAATTAGTGTGGTTCTGAAAATAACCTGTAGCGAAGTGAGGATAGTTAAAGATGTTTTGAACAGTATGACTCTTGAAACAGAACACACTGTTAGACAAAGCAAAATAAACAATACTGCAAATTGCATGGGTTACCTTTGTCAGCAGCAACCTGTGAACGATCTCTCAACTCTGGACCCATTTTCTGAGAATGGCTTGGCTGATCACCTGTGAGAGACATTACTTCTGTAAAAACAAAATAGATATACATCCACAAGTTAAATTTGATTTGAAGCTTTGCATGATGGATTGGATATTAAAAGGTTAGGTTTATGGGTAACACCATGTGTAATAATCTCTTCTTGGAATAATTAGTGGTTCTGAAAATAACCTGTAGCGTAGTGAGGATAGTTAAAGATGTTTTGAACAGTATGACTCTTGAAACAGAACACACTGTTAGACAAAGCAAAATAAACAATACTGCAAATTGCATGGGTTACCTTTGTCAGCAGCAACCTGTGAACGATCTCTCAACTCTGGACCCATTTTCTGAGAATGGCAGCTGATTACCTGTGAGAGACATTACTTCTGTAAAACAAAATAGATATACATCCACAAGTTAAATTTGATTTGAAGCTTTGCATGATGGATTGGATATTAAAAGGTTAGGTTTATGGGTAACACCATGTGTAATAATCTCTTCTTGGAATAATTAGTGTGGTTCTGAAAATAACCTGTAGCGTAGTGAGGATAGTTAAAGATGTTTTGAACAGTATGACTCTTGAAACAGAACACACTGTTAGACAAAGCAAAATAAACAATACTGCAAATTGCATGGGTTACCTTTGTCAGCAGCAACCTGTGAACGATCTCTCAACTCTGGACCCATTTTCTGAGAATGGCGGCTGATTACCTGTGAGAGACATTACTTCTGTAAAAACAAAATAGATATACATCCACAAGTTAAATTTGATTTGAAGCTTTGCATGATGGATTGGATATTAAAAGGTTAGGTTTATGGGTAACACCATGTGTAATAATCTCTTCTTGGAATAATTAGTGTGGTTCTGAAAATAACCTGTAGCGTAGTGAGGATAGTTAAAGATGTTTTGAACAGTATGACTCTTGAAACAGAACACACTGTTAGACAAAGCAAAATAAACAATACTGCAAATTGCATGGGTTACCTTTGTCAGCAGCAACCTGTGAACGATCTCTCAACTCTGGACCCATTTTCTGAGAATGGCTTGGCTGATCACCTGTGAGAGACATTACTTCTGTAAAAACAAAATAGATATATATCCACAAGTTAAATTTGATTTGAAGCTTTGCATGATGGATTGGATATTAAAAGGTTAGGTTTATGGGTAACACCATGTGTAATAATCTCTTCTTGGAATAATTAGTGTGGTTCTGAAAATAACCTGTAGCGTAGTGAGGATAGTTAAAGATGTTTTGAACAGAATGACTCTTGAAACAGAACACACTGTTAGACAAAGCAAAATAAACAATACTGCAAATTGCATGGGTTACCTTTGTCAGCAGCAACCTGTGAACGATCTCTCAACTCTGGACCCATTTTCTGAGAATGGCTTGGCTGATTACCTGTGAGAGACATTACTTCTGTAAAACAAAATAGATATACATCCACAAGTTAAATTTGATTTGAAGCTTTGCATGATGGATTGGATATTAAAAGGTTAGGTTTATGGGTAACACCATGTGTAATAATCTCTTCTTGGAATAATTAGTGTGGTTCTGAAAATAACCTGTAGCGTAGTGAGGATAGTTAAAGATGTTTTGAACAGTATGACTCTTGAAACAGAACACACTGTTAGACAAAGCAAAATAAACAATACTGCAAATTGCATGGGTTACCTTTGTCAGCAGCAACCTGTGAACGATACCTCAACTCTGGACCCATTTTCTGAGAATGGCTTAGCTGAACACCTGTGAGAGACATTACTTCTGTAAAACAAAATAGATATACATCCACAAGTTAAATTTGATTTGAAGCTTTGCATGATGGATTGGATATTAAAAGGTTAGGTTTATAGGGTAACACCATGTGTAATAATCTCTTCTTGGAATAATTAGTGTGGTTCTGAAAATAACCTGTAGCGTAGTGAGGATAGTTAAAGATGTTTTGAACAGTATGACTCTTGAAACAGAACACACTGTTAGACAAAGCAAAATAAACAATACTGCAAATTGCATGGGTTACCTTTGTAAGCAGCAACCTGTGAACGATACCTCAACTCTGGACCCATTTTCTGAGAATGGCTTGGCTGAACACCTGTGAGAGACATTACTTCTGTAAAAACAAAATAGATATATATCCACAAGTTAAATTTGATTTGAAGCTTTGCATGATGGATTGGATATTAAAGGTTAGGTTTATGGGTAACACCATGTGTAATAATCTCTTCTTGGAATAATTAGTGTGGTTCTGAAAATAACCTGTAGCGTAGTGAGGATAGTTAAAGATGTTTTGAACAGTATGACTCTTGAAACAGAACACACTGTTAGACAAAGCAAAATAAACAATACTGCAAATTGCATGGGTTACCTTTGTCAGCAGCAACCTGTGAACGATACCTCAACTCTGGACCCATTTTCTGAGAATGGCTTAGCTGAACACCTGTGAGAGACATTACTTGTAAAAACAAAATAGATATACATCCACAAGTTAAATTTGATTTGAAGCTTTGCATGATGGATTGGATATTAAAAGGTTAGGTTTATGGGTAACACCATGTGTAATAATCTCTTCTTGGAATAATTAGTGTGGTTCTGAAAATAACCTGTAGCGTAGTGAGGATAGTTAAAGATGTTTTGAACAGAATGACTCTTGAAACAGAACACACTGTTAGACAAAGCAAAATAAACAATACTGCAAATTGCATGGGTTACCTTTGTAAGCAGCAACCTGTGAACGATACCTCAACTCTGGACCCATTTTCTGAGAATGGCTTGGCTGAACACCTGTGAGAGACATTACTTCTGTAAAAACAAAATAGATATATATCCACAAGTTAAATTTGATTTGAAGCTTTGCATGATGGATTGGATATTAAAAGGTTAGGTTTATGGGTAACACCATGTGTAATAATCTCTTCTTGGAATAATTAGTGTGGTTCTGAAAATAACCTGTAGCGTAGTGAGGATAGTTAAAGATGTTTTGAACAGTATGACTCTTGAAACAGAACACACTGTTAGACAAAGCAAAATAAACAATACTGCAAATTGCATGGGTTACCTTTGTCAGCAGCAACCTGTGAACGATCTCTCAACTCTGGACCCATTTTCTGAGAATGGCTTGGCTGATCACCTGTGAGAGACATTACTTCTGTAAAAACAAAATAGATATACATCCACAAGTTAAATTTGATTTGAAGCTTTGCATGATGGATTGGATATTAAAAGGTTAGGTTTATGGGTAACACCATGTGTAATAATCTCTTCTTGGAATAATTAGTGTGGTTCTGAAAATAACCTGTAGCGTAGTGAGGATAGTTAAAGATGTTTGAACAGTATGACTCTTGAAACAGAACACACTGTTAGACAAAGCAAAATAAACAATACTGCAAATTGCATGGGTTACCTTTGTCAGCAGCAACCTGTGAACGATCTCTCAACTCTGGACCCATTTTCTGAGAATGGCTTGGCTGATCACCTGTGAGAGACATTACTTCTGTAAAAACAAAATAGATATACATCCACAAGTTAAATTTGATTTGAAGCTTTGCATGATGGATTGGATATTAAAAGGTTAGGTTTATGGGTAACACCATGTGTAATAATCTCTTCTTGGAATAATTAGTGTGGTTCTGAAAATAACCTGTAGCGTAGTGAGGATAGTTAAAGATGTTTTGAACAGTATGACTCTTGAAACAGAACACACTGTTAGACAAAGCAAAATAAACAATACTGCAAATTGCATGGGTTACCTTTGTCAGCAGCAACCTGTGAACGATCTCTCAACTCTGGACCCATTTTCTGAGAATGGCTTGGCTGATCACCTGTGAGAGACATTACTTCTGTAAAAACAAAATAGATATACATCCACAAGTTAAATTTGATTTGAAGCTTTGCATGATGGATTGGATATTAAAAGGTTAGGGTTTATGGGTAACACCATGTGTAATAATCTCTTCTTGGAATAATTAGTGTGGTTCTGAAAATAACCTGTAGCGTAGTGAGGATAGTTAAAGATGTTTTGAACAGTATGACTCTTGAAACAGAACACACTGTTAGACAAAGCAAAATAAACAATACTGCAAATTGCATGGGTTACCTTTGTCAGCAGCAACCTGTGAACGATCTCTCAACTCTGGACCCATTTTCTGAGAATGGCTTGGCTGATCACCTGTGAGAGACATTACTTCTGTAAAAACAAAATAGATATACATCCACAAGTTAAATTTGATTTGAAGCTTTGCATGATGGATTGGATATTAAAAGGTTGAGTTTATGGGTAACACCATGTGTAATAATCTCTTCTTGGAATAATTAGTGTGGTTCTCAAAATAACCTGTAGCGTAGTGAGGATAGTTAAAGATGTTTTGAACAGTATGACTCTTGAAACAGAACACACTGTTAGACAAAGCAAAATAAACAATACTGCAAATTGCATGGGTTACCTTTGTCAGCAGCAACCTGTGAACGATCTCTCAACTCTGGACCCATTTTCTGAGAATGGCTTGGCTGATTACCTGTGAGAGACATTACTTCTGTAAAACAAAATAGATATACATCCACAAGTTAAATTTGATTTGAAGCTTTGCATGATGGATTGGATATTAAAAGGTTAGGTTTATGGGTAACACCATGTGTAATAATCTCTTCTTGGAATAATTAGTGTGGTTCTGAAAATAACCTGTAGCGTAGTGAGGATAGTTAAAGATGTTTTGAACAGTATGACTCTTGAAACAGAACACACTGTTAGACAAAGCAAAATAAACAATACTGCAAATTGCATGGGTTACCTTTGTCAGCAGCAACCTGTGAACGATCTCTCAACTCTGGACCCATTTTCTGAGAATGGCTTGGCTGATCACCTGTGAGAGACATTACTTCTGTAAAAACAAAATAGATATACATCCAAAAGTTAAATTTGATTTGAAGCTTTGCATGATGGATTGGATATTAAAAGGTTAGGTTTATGGGTAACACCATGTGTAATAATCTCTTCTTGGAATAATTAGTGTGGTTCTGAAAATAACCTGTAGCGTAGTGAGGATAGTTAAAGATGTTTTGAACAGTATGACTCTTGAAACAGAACACACTGTTAGACAAAGCAAAATAAACAATACTGCAAATTGCATGGGTTACCTTTGTCAGCAGCAACCTGTGAACGATCTCTCAACTCTGGACCCATTTTCTGAGAATGGCTTGGCTGATTACCTGTGAGAGACATTACTTCTGTAAAAACAAAATAGATATACATCCACAAGTTAAATTTGATTTGAAGCTTTGCATGATGGATTGGATATTAAAAGGTTAGGTTTATGGGTAACACCATGTGTAATAATCTCTTCTTGGAATAATTAGTGTGGTTCTGAAAATAACCTGTAGCGTAGTGAGGATAGTTAAAGATGTTTTGAACAGTATGACTCTTGAAACAGAACACACTGTTAGACAAAGCAAAATAAACAATACTGCAAATTGCATGGGTTACCTTTGTCAGCAGCAACCTGTGAACGATCTCTCAACTCTGGACCCATTTTCTGAGAATGGCTTGGCTGATCACCTGTGAGAGACATTACTTCTGTAAAACAAAATAGATATACATCCACAAGTTAAATTTGATTTGAAGCTTTGCATGATGGATTGGATATTAAAAGGTTAGGTTTATGGGTAACACCATGTGTAATAATCTCTTCTTGGAATAATTAGTGTGGTTCTGAAAATAACCTGTAGCGTAGTGAGGATAGTTAAAGATGTTTTGAACAGTATGACTCTTGAAACAGAACACACTGTTAGACAAAGCAAAATAAACAATACTGCAAATTGCATGGGTTACCTTTGTCAGCAGCAACCTGTGAACGATCTCTCAACTCTGGACCCATTTTCTGAGAATGGCTTGGCTGATCACCTGTGAGAGACATTACTTCTGTAAAAACAAAATAGATATACATCCACAAGTTAAATTTGATTTGAAGCTTTGCATGATGGATTGGATATTAAAAGTTTAGGTTATGGGTAACACCATGTGTAATAATCTCTTCTTGGAATAATTAGTGTGGTTCTGAAAATAACCTGTAGCGTAGTGAGGATAGTTAAAGATGTTTTGAACAGTATGACTCTTCAAACAGAACACACTGTTAGACAAAGCAAAATAAACAATACTGCAAATTGCATGGGTTACCTTTGTCAGCAGCAACCTGTGAACGATACCTCAACTCTGTACCCATTTTCTGAGAATGGCTTAGCTGAACACCTGTGAGAGACATTACTTCTGTAAAAACAAAATAGATATACATCCACAAGTTAAATTTGATTTGAAGCTTTGCATGATGGATTGGATATTAAAAGGTTAGGTTTATGGGTAACACCATGTGTAATAATCTCTTCTTGGAATAATTAGTGTGGTTCTGAAAATAACCTGTAGCGTAGTGAGGATAGTTAAAGATGTTTTGAACAGTATGACTCTTGAAACAGAACACACTGTTAGACAAAGCAAAATAAACAATACTGCAAATTGCATGGGTTACCTTTGTCAGCAGCAACCTGTGAACGATCTCTCAACTCTGGACCCATTTTCTGAGAATGGCTTGGCTGATCACCTGTGAGAGACATTACTTCTGTAAAACAAAATAGATATACATCCACAAGTTAAATTTGATTTGAAGCTTTGCATGATGGATTGGATATTAAAAGGTTAGGTTTATGGGTAACACCATGTGTAATAATCTCTTCTTGGAATAATTAGTGTGGTTCTGAAAATAACCTGTAGCGTAGTGAGGATAGTTAAAGATGTTTTGAACAGTATGACTCTTGAAACAGAACACACTGTTAGACAAAGCAAAATAAACAATACTGCAAATTGCATGGGTTACCTTTGTCAGCAGCAACCTGTGAACGATCTCTCAACTCTGGACCCATTTTCTGAGAATGGCTTGGCTGATCACCTGTGAGAGACATTACTTCTGTAAAAACAAAATAGATATACATCCACAAGTTAAATTTGATTTGAAGCTTTGCATGATGGATTGGATATTAAAAGGTTGAGTTTATGGGTAACACCATGTGTAATAATCTCTTCTTGGAATAATTAGTGTGGTTCTCAAAATAACCTGTAGCGTAGTGAGGATAGTTAAAGATGTTTTGAACAGTATGACTCTTGAAACAGAACACACTGTTAGACAAAGCAAAATAAACAATACTGCAAATTGCATGGGTTACCTTTGTCAGCAGCAACCTGTGAACGATCTCTCAACTCTGGACCCATTTTCTGAGAATGGCTTGGCTGATTACCTGTGAGAGACATTACTTCTGTAAAAACAAAATAGATATACATCCACAAGTTAAATTTGATTTGAAGCTTTGCATGATGGATTGGATATTAAAAGGTTAGGTTTATGGGTAACACCATGTGTAATAATCTCTTCTTGGAATAATTAGTGTGGTTCTGAAAATAACCTGTAGCGTAGTGAGGATAGTTAAAGATGTTTTGAACAGTATGACTCTTGAAACAGAACACACTGTTAGACAAAGCAAAATAAACAATACTGCAAATTGCATGGGTTACCTTTGTCAGCAGCAACCTGTGAACGATCTCTCAACTCTGGACCCATTTTCTGAGAATGGCTTGGCTGATCACCTGTGAGAGACATTACTTCTGTAAAAACAAAATAGATATACATCCAAAAGTTAAATTTGATTTGAAGCTTTGCATGATGGATTGGATATTAAAAGGTTAGGTTTATGGGTAACACCATGTGTAATAATCTCTTCTTGGAATAATTAGTGTGGTTCTGAAAATAACCTGTAGCGTAGTGAGGATAGTTAAAGATGTTTTGAACAGTATGACTCTTGAAACAGAACACACTGTTAGACAAAGCAAAATAAACAATACTGCAAATTGCATGGGTTACCTTTGTCAGCAGCAACCTGTGAACGATCTCTCAACTCTGGACCCATTTTCTGAGAATGGCTTGGCTGATTACCTGTGAGAGACATTACTTCTGTAAAACAAAATAGATATACATCCACAAGTTAAATTTGATTTGAAGCTTTGCATGATGGATTGGATATTAAAAGGTTAGGTTTATGGGTAACACCATGTGTAATAATCTCTTCTTGGAATAATTAGTGTGGTTCTGAAAATAACCTGTAGCGTAGTGAGGATAGTTAAAGATGTTTTGAACAGTATGACTCTTGAAACAGAACACACTGTTAGACAAAGCAAAATAAACAATACTGCAAATTGCATGGGTTACCTTTGTCAGCAGCAACCTGTGAACGATCTCTCAACTCTGGACCCATTTTCTGAGAATGGCTTGGCTGATCACCTGTGAGAGACATTACTTGAACAACAAAATAGATATACATCCACAAGTTAAATTTGATTTGAAGCTTTGCATGATGGATTGGATATTAAAAGGTTAGGTTTATGGGTAACACCATGTGTAATAATCTCTTCTTGGAATAATTAGTGTGGTTCTGAAAATAACCTGTAGCGTAGTGAGGATAGTTAAAGATGTTTTGAACAGTATGACTCTTGAAACAGAACACACTGTTAGACAAAGCAAAATAAACAATACTGCAAATTGCATGGGTTACCTTTGTCAGCAGCAACCTGTGAACGATCTCTCAACTCTGGACCCATTTTCTGAGAATGGCTTGGCTGATCACCTGTGAGAGACATTACTTCTGTAAAACAAAATAGATATACATCCACAAGTTAAATTTGATTTGAAGCTTTGCATGATGGATTGGATATTAAAAGTTTAGGTTATGGGTAACACCATGTGTAATAATCTCTTCTTGGAATAATTAGTGTGGTTCTGAAAATAACCTGTAGCGTAGTGAGGATAGTTAAAGATGTTTTGAACAGTATGACTCTTCAAACAGAACACACTGTTAGACAAAGCAAAATAAACAATACTGCAAATTGCATGGGTTACCTTTGTCAGCAGCAACCTGTGAACGATACCTCAACTCTGTACCCATTTTCTGAGAATGGCTTAGCTGAACACCTGTGAGAGACATTACTTCTGTAAAAACAAAATAGATATACATCCACAAGTTAAATTTGATTTGAAGCTTTGCATGATGGATTGGATATTAAAAGGTTAGGTTTATGGGTAACACCATGTGTAATAATCTCTTCTTGGAATAATTAGTGTGGTTCTGAAAATAACCTGTAGCGTAGTGAGGATAGTTAAAGATGTTTTGAACAGTATGACTCTTGAAACAGAACACACTGTTAGACAAAGCAAAATAAACAATACTGCAAATTGCATGGGTTACCTTTGTCAGCAGCAACCTGTGAACGATCTCTCAACTCTGGACCCATTTTCTGAGAATGGCTTGGCTGATCACCTGTGAGAGACATTACTTCTGTAAAACAAAATAGATATACATCCACAAGTTAAATTTGATTTGAAGCTTTGCATGATGGATTGGATATTAAAAGGTTATTAGGTTTATGGGTAACACCATGTGTAATAATCTCTTCTTGGAATAATTAGTGTGGTTCTGAAAATAACCTGTAGCGTAGTGAGGATAGTTAAAGATGTTTTGAACAGTATGACTCTTGAAACAGAACACACTGTTAGACAAAGCAAAATAAACAATACTGCAAATTGCATGGGTTACCTTTGTCAGCAGCAACCTGTGAACGATCTCTCAACTCTGGACCCATTTTCTGAGAATGGCTTGGCTGATCACCTGTGAGAGACATTACTTCTGTAAAAACAAAATAGATATACATCCACAAGTTAAATTTGATTTGAAGCTTTGCATGATGGATTGGATATTAAAAGGTTAGGTTTATGGGTAACACCATGTGTAATAATCTCTTCTTGGAATAATTAGTGTGGTTCTGAAAATAACCTGTAGCGTAGTGAGGATAGTTAAAGATGTTTTGAACAGTATGACTCTTGAAACAGAACACACTGTTAGACAAAGCAAAATAAACAATACTGCAAATTGCATGGGTTACCTTTGTCAGCAGCAACCTGTGAACGATACCTCAACTCTGGACCCATTTTCTGAGAATGGCTTAGCTGATCACCTGTGAGAGACATTACTTCTGTAAAAACAAAATAGATATACATCCACAAGTTAAATTTGATTTGAAGCTTTGCATGATGGATTGGATATTAAAAGGTTAGGTTTATGGGTAACACCATGTGTAATAATCTCTTCTTGGAATAATTAGTGTGGTTCTGAAAATAACCTGTAGCGTAGTGAGGATAGTTAAAGATGTTTTGAACAGTATATAATAGTTCGTCGTGACAATACAATGTCACACATTTATTTCCATGTTGGCAACAACTTAATCCATAATGGGTACAATAGTTCATTACAGTTTATTAATATAAGCACAGTTGACAATATGTTAAGTGTAAATTACAGGATTTATACATAGGAACTTGTCAGTATACATAGAAACTTGTCAGTATACATAGGAACTTAGCAGTATTACCAACATGTAGGAGAAAATGAAGCATAATGCTTTTAAATCTTCCCCTATGACAGACAAAGACTTAGACATGACAAGGACATGTAACAGGCATGTGAGACCTGCCTACTAAATAATTCATAACAATAATAACATTTTGATAATAATTTGAATCGGGTTTGTTTTTACTGCATATACATATTTAAAAAGTATTGCTTAAGTTTTTTTGAGAATGAACCAAGTGTAAGAGGTTCTTTTAGATCCGGTTTGAGATGATTCCAAAATATAATACCACGAGAAAATACACTGTTTTTAGATAATGACGTTCTGTTATAATTAATGTAAAGATTACCCTTCGATGCACCACGGGTGCCATATGTATGTACCGATGAAGATAGCGTGCACAAATCTTTGAAATCAGTAGGAAGGAGGTCATTTTTATACTTAAACATGAATTTGCCTAGATTTAAATTGTATAGGTCGTTGAATTTAAGAACGTTTAACTCTGCAAACAACGCAGCGGTATGTTCTAAGTACCAACTTTTTGTAATAATTCGAACAGCTTTCTTCTGTAGAAGAAAAAGTTTACTAGATTGTGAAGTTGAGCTACCCCAATTTAATATAGCATAATTTATATATGGAAGAATGAGGGAATTATATAACGTTAAAAGAATATGTTGAGGTAGAAAAAATTTCAGTCTGTTCATGACACCAATGTTTTTGGAGATTTTGCTGGTCAACATATCTATATGTTTATTCCAAGAAAGATTCTCATCAATAACAATTCCTAAGAATTTTGTACTCTTTACTTGGTTCAATGTAGTACCATTTAAGCGTATATTAGCATTGCGGTTGTATTTTTTCTGTCGAGTACTAAAAACTATATAATTGGTCTTAATTAGATTTACAGATAGTTTATTGGATGAGAGCCATTTGCTTATCTTAACAAGTTCAATATTCAAATTATTAATAGCAATGTCTACATTGTCATGGTTATATAATAGATTTGTATCATCTGCAAATAAACAGAATGAAACCATATTAGTCGAATTACATATATCATTAACATAAATAATAAACAATAAAGGTCCCAATACAGAACCTTGAGGAACTCCACAGGAAATTGAGTTATGTAATGAATTTGATGAATTATATGAGACAAATTGTTTTCTTTGTGATAAGTAACTCTTGAACCAGTCCAAGGCTATTCCGCGAACACCAATATGTTCCAATTTATGAAGAAGTATATCATGATTAACAGTATCAAAAGCCTTGGACAGGTCCAGGAAAATACCGATTGATATTTGCTTGTTTTCAATGGCATTAATAATTTTATTAAGTACACTCGTAATTGCTAACTCAGTGGAGCGTTGTGCTCTGAATCCATATTGCGATTCTGATAACAACCCATACTTATTTATGAAGCAAATTAAACGAGTATAAACAATTTTTTCAAACACTTTAGATAACACAGGTAATATCGAAATAGGCCTGTAATTACTAAAATCGTGTTTGCTACCATTTTTGTATATGGGTACAACTTTACCTATTTTTAAACTGTCGGGGAAAATCCCTGACGTAAATGACTGGTTGAATAACAGTGTCAGTGGCTTTGCTAAAGCATTCCTGGATTCTTTTATAACAGAAGAGCTTAATCCATCAAAACCAGGGGCTTTTCCAGAAGGGAGTTTAAGAATAACAATGGCAATTTCTGCTTCAGTGATCGGGGCCAGAAATAACGAATATGGACACCTGTCACCAAGAAAGGTCTCAAAAGATTGGTCAGGTATTGGTAGTTTTTTTGCTATGTTATTACCAATATTGATAAAATAATTATTAAAGGAACTAGCAATATCTTTATCATTTTCTATTCGCACGCCATTTTGTTCAAAATAACATGGGTTAGATTTAGTTTTGGATCTACATAATAATGAATTTATAAGCTTCCATGTACCCTTAGGATTATTTTTCTCTCTATTGAACTGTTCACAAAAATAATTCTTTTTAGCTGTTCTAATAATGGATGTAAGAACGTTTTTATACTGCGCATAGGAAGATTTGTTTTGAAAAGTGGGACTCTTAAAATATTTCTTATACAAGTAATTTTTACGTCTAACCGAATTGTAAATGCCTTCTGTTAACCATGGAGACTTGTCTTTATTAACTCTGCATTTGAGATTCCTTTGTGGAAAATGTTTGTCATAAAGTTTTATTACATAATCTATGAACTGGTCGTACATTTCATTCACATCTTTTGTAGAAAGTAACAAATCCCAGTTAGTGTCATTAAGTTCTTGGTTAAAGTTCCGAATATTTGTTTTATTAAAATTACGTTTGGTATAATTCAGTGCTTTTGGATCTCGTGCTTTACATTTATCTATAACCATGAATACAGGAAGATGGTCACTAATATCTGTGATTAAAATACCTGCTTTATGACTGGAAAAATCATTGGAGAATATATTGTCAATCAGAGTTGCACTATTACTGGTAATTCGTGTAGGTTTGTTAATAAGGGGATAGAAGGAATGAGAAGACAATGTATCAATAAAATGTTGCACATTGATGTCTGTCTCAGAGTTCAGTAAGTTTATGTTAAAGTCACCCATTACGTAACAGGGTTTGTTTCCTGTGAGTCCTAGTGTTTCATTAAACTTTTCTGTAAAAGTTATGCATGATCCATCCGGTGGTCTATAAATAATTCCAACTATAATATTACTTGTATTGGTATTCTCAATTTCAATGAAACACGATTCAAACTCAGAAGTATTGACACATAAATCATCTCGTATTTTGTAAGCATACTCTTCTTTGATATAGAGTACTACGCCACCACCACGTTTGTTTGGGCGGCAAAAACCTTCAGTTACATAACCTGGAATCCTAATAAGAGGATCGTTAATATCTGTAAGCCAAGACTCAGAGATACCAATAATTGGAAAATTTTCCCCAAGAAGGGTAACATATTGCCTTATGTCACATATATTTTTGGCTAGGCTACGTGCATTAATATGCAATAGTTTTATATCTGTTTTAGAAACACACTCTTTTATAAATCGATCTTGATCATAGTATTCACAGTTGATAATGGGATAGTTACAATTAATGTCTGGATCTAAATTGGAATGAATGTTAAAAGAAATATCTCGATCTTCATTTATTTCTTCCATATCGTTTAGTTAGCAGTACTTTGATATACACAGTAAGTCTGGTCTCACACATGTACATAAACAAAACATACAAACAAGTTATATAAGTGAACTGAATGATAGAGTATGGTCGTAAGAAATTCATGGATACTAGCTGACTGTATAGGCCCATAGAGTTTACTTAAATGTGCTCGCATCCCCAAGTCGGAAGACCCTAAACGCACCGCTGTGAAGCTTGTATGAAATAATGGCAGGTACTGACCAGGGGATATATGCGAAGTTCACCCGAGCATCCCCTCGTATCTTCGGTAGGTGATCTTCGCGCAGCTGCTGCCGTGCTTTCCTTACGTTGCTGTTCACATCATCAGACAAGTAGATATTTGAACTTTTGTACGGGTTGTTTCGGAGAGATTTGGAAGCTTGTTTCAAGAGGTATTGACGGTCAGTGAAGCGTAATAGTTTACAATGAATCGGTCGTGGTCGAGTGTTGCTATGGCTGCCTTGGTTTGTTGATCGGTGTGTCGGGGTACGGTGGGCCCTTTCGATTTGGATCTCATTGCCATTCTCCAGCTTCATATGAGATCTAAAGAAATCTGACAGGAAATCCTCACAGGACTGGTCTCCCTCCGATCCCTCTGGAATGCCATGCAGGATGACGTTATTTCTGCGGCTTCGGTTTTGTAGATCACTGATTTGGGATTCGAGACGCTGGATGTGGCGATGGTTGTCATCGGTAAGGCTGTTGACACTAGATGTTAGTGATTGACATTTGTCGTCTACCTTGACGTCTAGGAATGAGATCGTAGATTTCAGTTCTTCGATGTCTTTCTGCTGATCGGTGACTTTATCGGCAGTTTCTTGTAGTCTGACTTCAATCCCAGTTATTGTGGATCGAATTGAATCTAGTGATTGAAGGACCAAGTCAAGTTTCGTGTTGATGTTTGTGATGTCGACTCTGCAAGTACAAGCATGACAGCCATCTTGAACATGATCACTCTTCGGAGACGCCGGTAAGGTTGTTTCTTTATTTGTTTGTCCTTTTCTCTTGGATCTAATAGATTTGTTCGTTTCTGATGATTCAGCCATGCTTGGAGATGATTAGATGAGTGATTGATGGAAAAAGAAACCAAATATTCTGCGGTGTTAGTATAAATTTTGTTGAATTTTACAGGAGCGCGAAATGACCGTGTCAGCTTACGTCATGTAGTAGTATACTATTGGAACAGAACACACTGTTAGACAAAGCAAAATAAACAATACTGCAAATTGCATGGGTTACCTTTGTCAGCAGCAACCTGTGAACGATCTCTCAACTCTGGACCCATTTTCTGAGAATGGCTTGGCTGATTACCTGTGATGAGAGACATTACTTCTGTAAAAACAAAATAGATATACATCCACAAGTTAAATTTGATTTGAAGCTTTGCATGATGGATTGGATATTAAAAGGTTAGGTTTTTGGGTAACACCATGTATAATAATCTCTTCTTGGAATAATTAGTGTGGTTCTGAAAATAACCTGTAGCGTAGTGAGGATAGTTAAAGATGTTTTGAACAGTATGACTCTTGAAACAGAACACACTGTTAGACAAAGCAAAATAAACAATACTGCAAATTGCATGGGTTACCTTTGTCAGCAGCAACCTGTGAACGATACCTCAACTCTGGACCCATTTTCTGAGAATGGCTTAGCTGAACACCTGTGAGAGACATTACTTCTGTAAAAACAAAATAGATATACATCCACAAGTTAAATTTGATTTGAAGCTTTGCATGATGGATTGGATATTAAAAGGTTATTAGGTTTATGGGTAACACCATGTGTAATAATCTCTTCTTGGAATAATTAGTGTGGTTCTGAAAATAACCTGTAGCGTAGTGAGGATAGTTAAAGATGTTTTGAACAGTATGACTCTTGAAACAGAACACACTGTTAGACAAAGCAAAATAAACAATACTGCAAATTGCATGGGTTACCTTTGTAAGCAGCAACCTGTGAACGATACCTCAACTCTGGACCCATTTTCTGAGAATGGCTTGGCTGAACACCTGTGAGAGACATTACTTCTGTAAAAACAAAATAGATATATATCCACAAGTTAAATTTGATTTGAAGCTTTGCATGATGGATTGGATATTAAAAGGTTAGGTTTATGGGTAACACCATGTGTAATAATCTCTTCTTGGAATAATTAGTGTGGTTCTGAAAATAACCTGTAGCGTAGTGAGGATAGTTAAAGATGTTTTGAACAGTATGACTCTTGAAACAGAACACACTGTTAGACAAAGCAAAATAAACAATACTGCAAATTGCATGGGTTACCTTTGTCAGCAGCAACCTGTGAACGATCTCTCAACTCTGGACCCATTTTCTGAGAATGGCTTAGCTGAACACCTGTGAGAGACATTACTTCTGTAAAACAAAATAGATATACATCCACAAGTTAAATTTGATTTGAAGCTTTGCATGATGGATTGGATATTAAAAGGTTAGGTTTATGGGTAACACCATGTGTAATAATCTCTTCTTGGAATAATTAGTGTGGTTCTGAAAATAACCTGTAGCGTAGTGAGGATAGTTAAAGATGTTTTGAACAGTATGACTCTTGAAACAGAACACACTGTTAGACAAAGCAAAATAAACAATACTGCAAATTGCATGGGTTACCTTTGTCAGCAGCAACCTGTGAACGATACCTCAACTCTGGACCCATTTTCTGAGAATGGCTTAGCTGAACACCTGTGAGAGACATTACTTCTGTAAAACAAAATAGATATACATCCACAAGTTAAATTTGATTTGAAGCTTTTGCATGATGGATTGATATTAAAAGGTTAGGTTTATGGGTAACACCATGTGTAATAATCTCTTCTTGGAATAATTAGTGTGGTTCTGAAAATAACCTGTAGCGTAGTGAGGATAGTTAAAGATGTTTTTGAACAGTATGACTCTTGAAACAGAACACACTGTTAGACAAAGCAAAATAAACAATACTGCAAATTGCATGGGTTACCTTTGTAAGCAGCAACCTGTGAACGATACCTCAACTCTGGACCCATTTTCTGAGAATGGCTTGGCTGAACACCTGTGAGAGACATTACTTCTGTAAAAACAAAATAGATATATATCCACAAGTTAAATTTGATTTGAAGCTTTGCATGATGGATTGGATATTAAAAGGTTAGGTTTATGGGTAACACCATGTGTAATAATCTCTCCTTGGAATAATTAGTGTGGTTCTGAAAAAAACCTGTAGCGTAGTGAGGATAGTTAAAGATGTTTTGAACAGTACTAGTATGACTCTTGAAACAGAACACACTGTTAGACAAAGCAAAATAAACAATACTGCAAATTTGCAGTATTGTTTATTTTGCTTTGTCTAACAGTGTGTTCTGTTTCAAGAGTAATTGCATGGGTTACCTTTGTCAGCAGCAACCTGTGAACGATCTCTCAACTCTGGACCCATTTTCTGAGAATGGCTTGGCTGATCACCTGTGAGAGACACTACTTCTGTAAAAACAAAATAGATATACATCCACAAGTTAAATTTGATTTGAAGCTTTGCATGATGGATTGGATATTAAAAGGTTAGGTTTATGGGTAACACCATTGGAATAATTAGTGTCGTTCTGAAAATAACCTGTAGCGTAGTGAGGATAGTTAAAGATGTTTTGAACAGTATGACTCTTGAAACAGAACACACTGTTAGACAAAGCAAAATAAACAATACTGCAAATTGCATGGGTTACCTTTGTCAGCAGCAACCTGTGAACGATCTCTCAACTCTGGACCCATTTTCTGAGAATGGCTTGTCTGATCACCAGAGAGACATTACTTGTAAAACAAAATAGATATACATCCAAGTTAAATTTGATTTGAAGCTTTGCATGATGGATTGGATATTAAAAGGTTAGGTTTATGGGTAACACCATGTGTAATAATCTCTTCTTGGAATAATTAGTGTGGTTCTGAAAATAACCTGTAGCGTAGTGAGGATAGTTAAAGATGTTTTGAACAGTATGACTCTTGAAACAGAACACACTGTTAGACAAAGCAAAATAAACAATACTGCAAATTGCATGGGTTACCTTTGTCAGCAGCAACCTGTGAACGATCTCTCAACTCTGGACCCATTTTCTGAGAATGGCTTATTGATCACCTGTGAGAGACATTACTTCTGTAAAAACAAAATAGATATACATCCAAGTTAAATTTGATTTGAAGCTTTGCATGATGGATTGGATATTAAAAGGTTAGGTTTATGGGTAACACCCCAGTTAGCAATGGACGGTTGGTCCAACAGCGGTCCACCGGTGGCACCACCGTCGGGCCGCGGGTGGCTGCCGACAGCGGACCGCCAACAAAATGTCCGCCGGCAGTCCGTCGGTCCACCAGCGGCAACTAGGTGGCTACCGTCGGAGGGCCGATGGCGGACCGTTACAGTCATTTTTTACCCAGTGGCTGCCGAGCGGTAGCTCCGCGCTGGACCGACATCGGTCCGCCTCCAAATCGGCAAACGGGCGGCTGCCACTGGCGTCCGCTGGGAGACCTTTATGGCGGTCCCCAGATTACAATTGTATAACCAATCGGTTGCCGCCTTCAGCCGCAAATACCACCGCCCCATAGTCCTACACAGAAAAGAGAAGCTGTAGTTTTAAGTGAAGACCAATGTACATTAAAAGTACACTTTATTTCCTCCACAACAAAAATGTAAGTTGGCAACAAAAATATTGGCATTAAAAGTAATACTAGTATTCTAACACAAATTGCTCTTTATCATATAAATAAAAACATATAAATAATTTGTATTCCCTCTTTAGTTTTCGTCTTTTGTCTTATAGAAACTATTTAACTTGGCATAAATGATGGCATTAAAACGATGACTCGTAATTTGTCAAAAGCTTAACCTGAATGTTAAGTATAAAAATCAAGTTGGTTCCCTCTTTGGTAGTAAAAAAGTCAGTTGATTTGTTATACCCTGTACAGTGTATATAATAATAAAAACTTTTAAGACAATAGCACACATGTGTTTAACCTGGTACTGATGGCAATAAAATAATGATTTGTTTTTCCAAAAGTATTGCTTTGTTCTGTAAAAATAAAGTAAATAAATAGTTAACAAATATATAAATTTCCTCTTTGGTCCTCTCCTGTTTGTTGGCTTATAGTACAATATAACACACGTTACATAATATGATACAAGTACTAAACTTGGCATAAATAATGACACTAGATCTAAAGCAAGTACTACAAAAAGACAATAATCTTAACAATAATACACGTACACTGGAATTTATATATATGAAGCCCCTTGATCAAAGCATAAAAACTCTACATACAAATTATCAAGTACTCTGCAAAGGTATTTGTCAGCAGGTAAATGTAAAAATTTAAAAGCGCAAAGAAATTCAAATGACGTATTCGTATTTAAGTACTTAAACTGGCAAAAATGTTTGGGTTTTAAAATGTTTAAAGAAGTTTAATGAACAAAGAAAACTTAAAGGTATGCTACATCATTACTTTTTGAAAGAATGTATTCACTCCAATCAACAATTTTTGAAAATACACAGCATACAATTAACTGGTGAAAATTTCGCACTATCACTTATACGTCCTTTTGCAATTGATGAATGTCACAATTATGTAGTTTTATTAATTGATGTCGGTGCAAAAAGATATGCAACAAAAACAGATAATTATTGAAGATATTGTACAAAAACATTAAAAAATACTTTTTTGAGCCATTACATTCGTTTCTGTCATGTGTAAAACAATGTCACAACAAAATAAAACAAACAAGAATAAAAAACAATGGTTTTTACTGCAGTGTAACCTTTTACACCTGCAGGGCAAGATCAACATCAGCAGCAGCTGCAGCTGCGCCGCCAGTCTCTCCTTCCTTCCGCCACACCTGTCAGATGCACCTTCAGAAAGTGGGCAACTTCCTTGATTTCTACGTCTGTTGCTTTGCAAGTTGCCTTGTTCTTACGGATCGCTTCTGTATGAAAAGACAAAGTTAGAAGAAATAAACTTTAGCCCAATGTCAGTAAATTGTTAAGCAGAAAATTTGGCCAAGTGTATTTGTTCCGTAATTATAAATTAGGCCTGAATCAGTGTTGTAGCTGGCTGGTCGGCAGCTGTCAGCGCCAACCAGCATTCATCAATCCGCCGACAGTCATGAACAAAATTTGAACAGCCCAAAGACCGTCACTACATGCAAGTAAAAATTTGAATATTGCATGATGTTATTGAATAATATTCAAACTTTGGTCATGAATCACTTTTTAAATACAACTGTACAGAAAGATGACATAGCATTTTTGAGTTGACCATGAATTATTTATATATTGTTTGAAGGAAGATAACTACAAAGCAATAAACTAACAATGACATTTTGTTTACAAAATAGGCCCCTATAACTAGAAATATAACAAACGAACAAAACATCAGGAAAATTGCAAGTAAGATGAATCACTTCCCCAAACACATGAATTCTCTATTCCAATTCTCATTTTGAAATTACTGGGATATAACCCTTGAAAATTTTCTCTTAAATACATGCACTTTTGAAATTAATGCTTTTAGAAATGCTTGCTACTGTAAAGTATTTGGGAAGTCCCTTCAGTGTTCAAACCGTTTCAGATGTTTTTCATTCCCTTCAACCATTGACACAAATATTTTAACTAACTCGTACTCTTTAAAACAATGTAATAATTGCATCGGGGATAAAGAATATTAATTTGGTTTTACCCTACACGATATGTGATAAGCACTGTATACTCAGTGCTTTCGAGTCCGCGGAAAAAAAATCAACAGGCTAACTACTCGGTGGGACACGAACCCACGACCTCCCGCATACTAGAGCAGATTTAGTTAGCCTGTGATTTTTTTCCCCAGGACTCGGAAAGCACTGAGTATCACAGTGCTTATCACATATTGGTAGGGTAAACCAAATTAATAACTCGTACTCACTTTCTAAAATGGTCCTTAAGCGGAGAGTTTTAAATGCTCTTTTCCTCCCTGTCCTGTCCAGTTGATCAGTCGGCCCAGTCCATTGTCCACCACTCCTCAAAAATTCTCCGCACAGCGTCAGACACACTGTAGCCTCCACATGTGGACCACAAAGCAATCTGAAACAAAGTGGTTACACGAAATTTAATTTCAAATGCAATAGGCAGTTCACAGATGTACACCCAAAATCTAGCCTACAGGAATGACACATCTTCGTTAAAGACTTTTAGGTAAAATATAGGATTGGTAAAGCTGACAGTGCAGTGTTCTTACTTGGTGTCATTTCAAAAACAAACCTGTGAAAATCTGAAAGCTTGTTATTTATTCAGTTGGTACTGGTACCAATCCTCCAGAGAAATATTTCCATCTGAAATGTTGTCTTCTTTCGCAAAAAATTGTATCTTAAAGAACTCCAAAATTGCTGCAGCTAGGTTTAATTACAAGAATGTGCTCAACATCACTGATATTAAAAAGAAACCACTTTAGCTGTTTTCTTTGATGGTTTTGCTGTACAAAACAATTATGATAAAAAAATTCTGAACCTCCCCTACACAACACTAATTTCAGTATTATAAAAGCACATTCAGCCAACCACAGGAATTATTTGAGCATAGTTCAAAACGAAATTGCTAAAACCATACCAAGTGTTTCTGCAAGTGCTTGTCGGCTTCCAGATGGTTCTCCAGGAGGTCGACATCCTCCAAAGACTTCAGAGGAAACACCAAACCATCTGGAAGCTCATATTCGTCTTCGGTAGTAGTTATCTTCGCTTGGCAGACAAGCACTCTCACCAGTCTCCTCTTCAGCCAGCGACAATGCAGACTCCCTGAAAATCCAATCTATATGCTGGTCGACTTCAGCTTGGATCTTTCTCTTTTGTCCGTGAAGTTGTCTGGTTCGATGCCATTTCTTTTCCAAGAGCTGTTCAAAGTTTATTAATGGAAGGATAAACACTAGTTGAAAAACAAATTTAAAAAGGATGCGGCCTCAAGAAGGGGACGATCTTTATATTTATATTTTAGAAACATGGAAAAGCACACACCCAGGCCCCAAAATGACCCATGGCACTCACAGCAATTGCCGTGGCTTGATATTGCAACATAGATTAATTTGGGTGAATCAATTGAGACACTTACATTTATATCAGTATGTGTTATAAACAAAAGCTCGGTTGGTGTTTCTAGTTGCAGGCTGCACTTTCCATTGCAACTTGATACCAAATCACTCCGCACTGCACAATAACTAAGAAAAAAATAAAAGATCACCAAATTAAAATCAATAAATAATGTGGAAGATGGAACTCTGCCATACTTATTTGACTTGTCTGAACACTTTCCATAAAAATGATCATTTGCCAAAGCTTGAGACTTGTAGTAAATTGTACATTAAAAGGTACATGTATGATATACATGTAGCTTTGGTAAACAAAAATCTGGATAAGTTTCAATCTGAAAGCTGAATGTTTACAAAGGTGAAACTTGTACCAATCCCCTGCAACACTCGAAATGAACACAATATGAATATCACAAAAATTACTGATAAAATAGAAACTGGCTATTCGCTGTGCTCTCTCGAAAACGTGAACACCGATTTTGATGAAATTTTCACAGGTTAGTTTTATGTATTTTGAAATCTAGATGATTGGAATGAATGCATTAATCAATCCTGCCAATGATCATACATGTACCTTCAATGTTAAATACTTAAGTTGTAATAATAATATAGAGCTTAATGCCAAAGACATGGAAATAAATTTTAATATTACAATGTCAACAACCTTGTTTGTCAGAAAACAACCATTTGAATTATGCGATTAATCCATGTTTGTCTAACTCTAGACTAAGCTTTTGAATAATACTATTATAGTATTAATAGGCCTAACGTTAATACTAGGCCTTTAGGCCCAATGAACATGCATGCCCTAACGTTAGACGTAGTTAAACATCAAGCAGGTCGCTTGCACTCCAAGTCGTTAAACATTTTTGTTTACCTCATTGGCTGATCGTAGACATATATCCTAAATGAATTATATTCTAATCCAATATGTTTCTATTGCCGTTTGTGTTTCTTCGTTGATAGCATTTTAGTGAAATAGACTTTGACAACATAAACATGAAAACATAACGTTACTGAAACAGTGTAGTAACTAACGTTAGTATCACTACTAATACTAGTATCAGCAATTGCGTGCCCGTAGACTACGGTAGAGTGTTGTGCAAAAAACTCAACTATACCTTGTAAAAAACATCCTTACTGCATTAGCAGATTAGATCAAGAAAAAAGAGTCCTCTCTATTTCACTTTCTGAACGATAAAATCACCACAAATGTAAAAACTCTCGTGTGTTAGAACTAGCACTAGGCCTAACGTTACAGACGGTAGAGAATAAGCCATCTTGAAAACACTGTTTCTGTACTGTACTGGTTCGATGTGAAACACGCCATGTCCATATATGTATTGCGGTATGATACCACTGATAGACATCGATTCTTACGCTAATTGAACCCGTAATACTTTTCGGTAATTCAGAACTTATTTATCACAGCATACTGTACATACGAAAATATTCGGTGGCCGGGTATCGATTTTAATTGTTACGATTGTTATGGGGCCTATGTGATTTTACATGAATGTTCCCAAATGGGAATTTATCAAGGTTTTTCTGTTCCACATGGGCGGAAACTTGAAAATCGTAATTTTAAAGAACAATTACTTTCGCTAGTTTTAATGGTATACTTTCTAGGCTGCCTACTTTCTACAGTTATATAGAATTGAAACAAACGACGGTTCCAAATACCAAACATATACGATCCCTTGAATTTACACACCATGTCACCCATGCGAGCCTGGGGAGAGGCGGCCTGGAGTAGCTATGCTACCATGGTCATATCTGCAAAGTTATGACTGGTTTCCATCTAAAAACTCACCTGAAATTAACGTAGTCCTCCAACCGTCAAAGAGGTGAGATTTTTTGAAGAATATTTGCTTTCAAAAATGAAGAAAATGAACTTAAATCACACGCTGACGTTATCGAAAATTTTTGGCAATCGTGGCTGCATCTAAGATGTGTGAAAAATGTGCGTCAACACAGCCACATGACAGCCAATGCAATGAGGATGCAGTCGATCACGCTGCTCAGGTGGATACGTCACACAGATATCACATGCACACATTGCTTGTTTATTGCATGCTTAAGCTGCAGCTAGATCGCTCCCCACCCTCTGCCCGGAAGTGTACCGCCCAGCCCCACCGGGTTCATCCAACCTTTGGTTCGGTGGTGGGACCGAGGAACAGCCTGGTATTTTTTTTTACTATAAGCTTTGGGCACGATCTGAGCAATTTATGTGTAACGTTACGCAATGACCGGATCGCCCAGCTCCACCGATCCAGAGAAAAAAAGACCACGGACGTAAAGAAAACACACTGTGGTCGTTCCATCCATGTTCCATCACCACGATTAATACATTTAAACACATTTTAGTAGTTTATTTTTATTTATTATTATTACAGGAGGGATTTATAAAAATCAATATTGCAGGCGGCCCGAGGTCGGACCATGTTCGGACCAGCGCGCTTAAAAAAGCTACAAAAGGAAAAAACACCAACGATCAAGTAACGCTTACTCTCAAACTGAATCTCAACTCCTGTTGGCATATTTCCCCTTAAAAGTAAATTACAACAAAGCTTAAATTGATCTTGATAATAATATTAATTGTCGGGTTTCGGTCCTCCGTCGGGTCGACCGGCTGCATGACCATACGCTGGTCCGTGAGCGGTCCACAAGCGGCAAACCGCTGATGAATTACTGCTCGGTTATCTGGCAGCTACCATCGGCGGACCACTGTCGGTTGCGGGCGGCGTGCCGATGTCACTGCCAGCAGCCACTCTCCAGCCGCTGGCGTCGCCAGCGCTTCAAGACTGGGACCATGTGTACAATCTCTCTTGAATAATTAGTGTGGTTCTAAAATAACCTGTAGCGAGTGAGGATAGTTAAAGATGTTTTGAACAGTATGACTCTTGAAACAGAACACACTGTTAGACAAAGAAAAATAAACACTACTGCAAATTGCATGGGTTACCTTTGTCAGCAGCAACCTGTGAACGATCTCTCAACTCTGGTTAAAGATGTTTTGAACAGTATGACTCTTGAAACAGAGCAAAATAAACAATACCTGCAAATTACGCCGTGCAATGGGTTACCTTGTCAGCAGCAACCAGAACGATCTCTCAACTCTGGACCCATTTTCTGAGAATGGCTTGGCTGATCACCTGTGAGACATTACTTCTGTAAAAACAAAATAGATATACATCCACAAGTTAAATTTGATTTGAAGCTTTGCATGATGGATTGGATATTAAAAGGTTAGGTTTATGGGTAACACCATGTGTACAATCTCTTCTTGGAATAATTAGTGTGGTTCTGAAAATAACCTGTAACAGCGTAAAGGAGGAGGATAGTTAAAGATGTTTTGAACAGTATGACTCTTGAAACAGAACACACTGTTAGACAAAGCAAAATAAACAATACTGCAAATTGCATGGGTTACCTTGTCAGCAGCAACTCAGAACGATCTCTCAACTCTGGACCCATTTTCTGAGAATGGCTTTATGGCTGATCACCTGTGAGAGACATTACTTCTGTAAACAAAATAGATATACACTGTACATCCACAAGTTAAATTTGATTTGAAGCTTTGCATGATGGATTGGATATTAAAAGGTTAGGTTTATGGGTAACACCATGTGTAATAATCTCTTCTTGGAATAATTAGTGGTTCTGAAAATAACCTGTAGCGTAGTGAGGATAGTTAAAGATGTTTTGAACAGTATGACTCTTGAAACAGAACACACTGTTAGACAAAGCAAAATAAACAATACTGCAAATTGCATGGGTTACCTTTGTCAGCAGCAACCTGTGAACGATCTCTCAACTCTGGACCCATTTTCTGAGAATGGCTTGGCTGATCACCTGTGAGAGACATTACTTCTGTAAAAACAAAATAGTCCACAAGTTAAATTTGATTTGAAGCTTTGCATGATGGATTGGATATTAAAAGGTTAGGTTTATGGGTAACACCATTGGAATAATTAGTGTGGTTCTGAAAATAACCTGTAGCGTAGTGAGGATAGTTAAAGATGTTTTGAACAGTATGACTCTTGAAACAGAACACACTGTTAGACAAAGCAAAATAAACAATACTGCAAATTGCATGGGTTACCTTTGTCAGCAGCAACCTGTGAACGATCTCTCAACTCTGGACCCATTTTCTGAGAATGGCTTGGCTGATCACCTGTGAGAGACATTACTTCTGTAAAACAAAATAGTATACATCCACAAGTTAAATTTGATTTGAAGCTTTGCATGATGGATTGATATTAAAAGGTTAGGTTTATGGGCCAACACCATGTAATAATCTCTTCTTGGAATAATTAGTGGTTCTGAAAAATAACCTGTAGCGTAGTGAGGATAGTTAAGATGTTTTGAACAGTATGACTCTTGAAACAGAACACACTGTTAGACAAAGCAAAATAAACAATACTGCAAATTGCATGGGTTACCTTTGTCAGCAGCAACCTGTGAACGATCTCTCAACTCTGGACCCATTTTCTGGAGAATGGCTTGGCTGATAACCTGAGAGACATTACTTCTGTAAAAACAAAATAGATATACATCCACAAGTTAAATTTGATTTTGAAGCTTGCATGATGGATTGGATATTAAAAGGTTAGGTTTATGGGTAACACCATGTGTAATAATCTCTTCTTGGAATAATTGGTGTGGTTCTGAAAATAACCTGTAGCGTAGTGAGGATAGTTAAAGATGTTTTGAACAGTATGACTCTTTGAAACAGAACACACTGTTAGACAAAGCAAAATAAACAATACTGCAAATTGCATGGGTTACCTTTGTCAGCAGCAACCTGTGAACGATCTCTCAACTCTGGACCCATTTTCTGGAGAATGGCTTGGCTGATCACCTGTAGAGACATTACTTCTGTAAAAACAAAATGATATACATCCACAAGTTAAATTTGATTTGAAGCTTTGCATGATGGATTGGATATTAAAAGGTTAGGTTTATGGGTAACACCATGTGTAATAATCTCTTCTTGGAATAATTAGTGTGGTTCTGAAAATAACCTGTAGCGTAGTGAGGATAGTTAAAGATGTTTTGAACAGTATGACTCTTGAAACAGAACACACTGTTAGACAAAGCAAAATAAACAATACTGCAAATTGCATGGGTTACCTTTGTCAGCAGCAACCTGTGAACGATCTCTCAACTCTGGACCCATTTTCTGAGAATGGCTTGGCTGATAACCTGTGAGAGACATTACTTCTGTAAAAACAAAATAGATATACATCCACAAGTTAAATTTGATTTGAAGCTTTGCATGATGGATTGGATATTAAAGGTTAGGTTTATGGGTAACACCATGTATAATCTCTTCTTGGAATAATTAGTGTGGTTCTGAAAATAACCTGTAGCGTAGTGAGGATAGTTAAGATGTTTTGGAACAGTATGACTCTTGAAACAGAACACACTGTTAGACAAAGAAAAATAAACAATAATAAATTGTATATATTATTTAAGCTGTAGGAACTTGGCTTTAGTAAAACTGAAAACAAGAAATTTGCCACCAAAAAGGACCTACAATTTTGTAATCACTCTAGTTTCTTGCCTGATTACACATCGTTATTAGTTTTTTTGCTACATGCATGACCTATCATCAGGTACAGACTTATAAGTAAGTGGATTTAGTAAGAATTTTTTACTTAAATAATTAATCGTCACATATCAATTCACTGGATCGGAATCCAGTTATCATCGAATTATTATCGAGTGAGAGCATAAAGAGAAGATTTCAAATTAAGCTTGGTTGCAAACCAAGTTGTCCAAAGCCATGTTTATTCCTAAAGAATTTGTTCCAAAATCTAACTTTGATCCCTAATTTAAAGTTTGTTCAAATCAAAAACTCAACACCACAGCGTCATACTCACAATATATGGTTGGGCTTGTCCAGTATTCAAACATTTAAAATGTTATTGCATCTTTCAAATTTAATATTTCAGATACATACATTGATAAAAAAAAAAAAGTGGAGCTTGTTTAGAACAGTCACTGGCAAAACCTCTGGTGTACTGGCATTACCGATTTAGTGGAAATAAATATTGCCATACTGACAATTCAAAAACATTTTAAAACAAGAAAATATAACCATACCTCACTGAATGCCACATCATTTAGACCAATGGTTTTCAAAGCTGATATCAACACAGCTTAACACGATCACCTCTCTCGGCATTTCTTCCCAGGACCACATTCACTGAAGCATTGTTCAGTGTCTTTTCTGCTTGATTATATGGTGCATCTCTGCCGTGAATGTGTCAATGTCTGGTTGTTCGAGCCCAATTCGACAGCTAGAAGCGTCACTTTTTGCCAATGTCGTTTGATATCTTTTGCGATTTGTTTTGCATTTAGAACCTCTGGGATGTTACCTGACACAGAAAAGTCAAATAGACATTATTCCTTTTGCATATAAGGATATAGCAATACCTTTTGGGGGTAAATACAGAATTAAATAAAAGTGATTTTACAAATTTGAGGTCATAAAAACTGATCAACAGAGTGGTCTTTTCTTCCATAAAAGACTCTCTCTGGTTTTTTTTTTTGTCTGATAAGGTGCCTTTACTTTTAGAAAATTTAAATAATTTCCTTTTTTCACATTAAAGAAAAGAGTAAACTTTCCTAACTTCTCATTAGAATGAATTCTTAAAATCTGAAATTCGCATTTTCACTATATTCACAGACGTCTAAGCAGCGTATTGATGCCCATGTTGGGTCAGAAGCACGTATAGAGACATTAATGATCATGTGTAACTCCATGCCATAGTGCATGCATATAAGTAGCGATTGATGGCGCATGTTGTCAGAAGCACGAGTATGAGACATTAATGATCATGTTGCAACTCCATGCACCATATAGTGCATGCATATAAGTAGCGTATTTGATGCCCATGTTGTCAGAAGTACGATATAGGAGACATTAATGATCATGTGCAACTCCATGCCATAGTGCATGGCATATAAGTAGCGATTGATGGCCATGTTGTTGTCAGAAGCACAGTAGTAGAGACATTAATGATCATGTGTAACTCATGCCATAGTGCATGCATAGGTAAGTAGCGATTGATGCCCATGTTGTCAGTAAAGCACGTATAGAGACATTAGAGAGGTTAAGTTACGCCGTTTTACTGCAAGAACGCAGCATGCGCCCTCAGGGCCTACACGATGCGTCATGGACACGCCGGCGTGTACGCCACTCAAAATGTGCTGTCGCAACACACGATGCAACTGCTAGCTATCTCGCTACGCAACGCCAAAAGACTGGTTTTGCCGCTCGTAAAGCCGCAGAAAGGTAAGGAAAACCCTCCTTCTTTTGTTGGTACATTCCGTGTAGAATAAGTCATAGCTAAGTTTTATCTCGCAAAGTTACTTCATCTGTTGTCACATTCATGAGAAGAAAGCAGAATTTGAGAAATGAAATGCCGGGACTTTTTAACCTTATTGAAAAGGTATGTTTTATGTGTGTGGTTTGATGGTGATGTTAAATATATAAATTATGAATATATCTTCATCATCCTATTATATGTAGAGCTGGCATCGATTTCTTGGCAAAGCACTACGATTTATCTTTAAAAAGAGTTGAGCAATTGTGACATCACATTTTGCTCAGCAGTTAAGATTAATCTTAGGTATTTGTGAAATCGAATTTTGAATATGTGCTGCTTTAACTGTTTGGCTCTGGGGTTGCTTTCTAGTTTCGCTTATCCTTTTGTTTTAGTAAACCTAATTCCTCGGGTAGTTTATTTTCCAACAGAAAAGATAAAGCCTACCTAATATGGACGTAACAAAAAAAAGAAGCCATTTTCGATTTTCGGCAACCAAAATGACCCCATACTCCTCAAGTGAACCTGGAAAGAAATGGGATGAAATTAAGCTGGCGCTAACAAGACCCAGGGCCTGAGTGGGCACGCCAGCTGTAGGAAAGACTAGTCTCTTTCTATTGGACCTACTACAAGAAAGAGAAGGCTTGCAGATGCGCTTTCGAAGAGGTGCTAACCCATCTTTTCCTCATAAAATCGCTGAAGTTCAATACTTATTATTATTATTTTCATCATCATCATCAAAAACAATTATTTCATTGCTGTCCTTAACTTATTGACAGACAAACAACAATAAAGACTACAGAAGACAAAAACATGTAAAAGACAACAGACTAGACAGACAAAAACATGACAAAGGCTAATATAAGAAGGTGAGTTGAAAAAGTCAAAACTTATACGAATATGCATCAAGTAGTTGCTTTTTCAATTTTCTTGTAAAGACAGGTAGAGTGATTGAAGTTTTAATTGAGTTACTCAGACCATTCTAAATCGTAATGCCAAGTTGAACTAGACTATTTTGATATGATGTTCTCTCAAGGGAAACAAATATATTTTTCTTTGCAGTGCATTTCTCGAGAGTATTGTATGATGAATGAATCGCTTGAAGTTAACCAGAAAATGAAATCAATGCAACTGGGTAAAGGTTATTCATAACTTTATGCATACAATTCTACCTACAAATTTACCCAAATTAAGTTGAAGATCGATGGATTTGTAATAATTTAAGATTAAAAATAATGGAGCCGTGGTGGTCACGGGTGTCAGCGCAAGAAATTATGCTAACAGCCCCTTCTTTGCAACGAAGAAGTCTGTTACTTTGTGTCAAAGAGATACACCTCAAGTAAGAATCAAATTATTTAGATACGGAAGAACTTAAGGGTTAATAAAGCGGTTAATAAAATATATCCAGGTATGTATTTCTCAGACGATTAATTATACAAATATTTTAAGCTATTGTATTAGCTAACATCTCTTCGCAACATCTTATCAATATTGCGTGATGATTACAGTAGAGAGCTAACCGTGAGTTAAGAAAGTTAACCGTGGTGTTGTATAATGCACGAAAGTGGATTGTCGTGGCCGAGCGGTCTAGCGTGACTGAACTTCAAGTTCTGTGTTGCCAGTGGCAGAGTGTGGGGTTCTGAGCCCCAGCCGTGACACCTGTGTCCTTTGAGCAAGACACTTAACCATAATTGCTTCTCTCCACTCCAGGGGTTAAATGGGCACCTGTGAAGGCAGAGATGGTGGTTTGCCTCTCTATGCTGCGCCAGAAATGGCAGCACTTGAGCTGCATACTCCCAGGAGCTGAGAGATGGTTTCAGTGAATGATTTATGAGCCCAATGAGCCTTAAGTATGAGCAGGGATAATAATATAATGCGCCTTGAGCGCTACTCTAGTTGGTGGATACGCAGTGCGCTATATAAATTCATACATTATTATTATTATTATTATATAATATTGTTGAAATTGAGGTGTTAAAACTGCTGCACCTTTTAAATTTTGTAGATCTGGCAACGGAAGAGGAGGTGGAGGAGGAAGCTAATCAGCCCTTCAAGAAATCAAGGGAGCTTCTCAGGAGGAGCAGGGTTATCAGACTTGAGAGTGAAACAAGAAAGGAGAAGCAGAGAAAAATTGAATGGAGATAAGAAAGGCGGCTTTTGGAAACATTGCCCAAGAAACGTATACTTAGGTCTGTGTGTCTGCTGTCACAGCAGAATCTTGATGGGACACTTTTTGGGTTGGAAAATTACAGTTATACTTTATTTCATTTAATTTGTTATAACCTATATTGCAGCCGGCGAAGGCCAGGTGAGCTAATTTGATTCAGAAAATAACGCCACACCCCAGAAGCAAGGAGATCTTCGTCGCCCTCAGATCTGATGATGTTTTTTTGAAGTCGAAGGCAGAGAAAGAAATGTCACTGAAGGAGCAGGAGATCAAATTGAAGAGGAATAGCTGGTATTTGAGAAAGAAAATTTGAGTTAGAGAAAAAGAAAGGGAAAAGAAGATAGCGAAAGTGAGGAAAGAAAGATGATAATGGAATTTATGAGGAAGCAACTTATGAAGTAATATAGCTATACCGCGCTATACATGCCACATATGTGATGCTGCACAGTGTACAAGCCAAAACCAGGGCGTAATCGGAGGAACAGCTGCAAATGCTCTTGGGGGTATTTTGTTTAAAATGTTCTGTAAAAAGCCGTAACTGGAAATTTAATGACTCTAAATTAAAAAAAAATACTTTAGAGAGGCATTAATATAATCTTTCACAAAATAAAAATCTACTTCTTTTGGTAACAATGCAATTTCATATCTGAAAAAGTTTGAAAATCAACTATAGACCAGTTTTCTTTTGCTCCTGCATGCCCGCTAAGTTAAGGTAACATTGTTGGACCTACTTGTTTTGTTTAAACTCAAACCTTAGCGGACTATTTCTCAAACTTTAAAGGGCTATTATCTCAGTTTTGATGTTTCGACAGTCCGATTTCAAATTCAATAATCTCTGCTTATGGAATATCCGATTTGAAAAGAAAGCGGTATTGTAGCGTGGGTCTTATATTTTACTAATATTTCAATAACTCAAAAATTGACCTTCTTGCCCAATTGTGCCTGGTTTTGATATACGAAGGCCACATATCAGAAGTTACAAGAAATATCTCGCCTGGTTTATTAACAAATTTCACTTGAGACTTCAATATTATAAATTATAGTGTATTATTTTATATTTTTTTGCAAAAACGTTTTAATATAAGTTGAATGCGATTGTATTTATTGTAATTTATCGTAATTTATTGTAGCTATTACCACAAACACACTGTAAACTCCGATGCTTGTCGCACCGGGTATTTCTGTGACATAAGAATCCAATAAACATTTTGAGCTAACGACTTCAGTTAAAGCCTTTGTGTCTAATCATTCGTCAAACAAGCTGTGAGAACAACTTATTTATAACATT
This sequence comes from Zoroaster sp. YZ-2022, assembly GCA_029582265.1. Classification (NCBI taxonomy): domain Eukaryota; kingdom Metazoa; phylum Echinodermata; class Asteroidea; order Forcipulatida; family Zoroasteridae; genus Zoroaster; species Zoroaster sp. YZ-2022. Next base: position 36,726,535 of record CM055824.1, on the reverse strand, counting down.
TACGCCAAATACTCTTCCAGTCGTGGGGTTTGACACCAAAGTAATTCAGAAATCTGGGAACCCCAGAGGCATGTGGCAGTTGGTCATCAAGACCGCAACTTTGTAATGCTTTGCTCACAGGATTGCAAAATATACTCTCTGATTTTTCTTGAAGCTCATTAAAGGCAAACAACCCACACAACCTTTCCAAATGCCCACTGACACATATACGAACACTGCTCATTTTCTTGTTGAACAGCTGCTGCTCTCCGCCAGATTAGCTCCCTTGAATGGCCCTAGTAGTTGGTGGTCGAACGGTAAGTTGTATCCCCAGATACAGAATGACCCCTGATGAATGGTTGTATACCTGAAGATCTTTCCAAGAGGTTGCTTTTCGGTTGCTAGGTGTTGAGTCGCATGCCGCCTCCTCCATTGGCCCGCCAACATGTTGGCAATAAGCGTCATTAGGGGCACCGACTGACTGGTATTTAAGAGCCGCATGCTCTTCAAGGCCGCTAGACCTGTTGAAAGAAAAATGCAATCATTTAGGAACGCTTACCAAACCAACATGTAGAAACATCATCGGACTTAAGACAGTCCAGTCAACAACTAAAATATCTTTACATGAGGTTATTGGCTTTGCCCTCACGATTATTAACCGAAATCAGGAACAAATTATTCCTACTGCTGATGTCTGCCAGGCTCGACAACCGGGCGCATTGTACAAAACATCACTAATGAATCCTTAGATCGAGGTAAGTGGACTCTACGCTTACTTGGATGGCAGATGAGAATTTTCCAATGAGTGGGACCACTAGGGTTGATGGAGGATCGGATAACTTATCTCCAGCATTTTCCCACATCATATCTTGGATGGCATTGATCATCATGGACAACTTTCGTGGATGCATGCCAAACAGAAGCCTGCTAAGATCCACAATCTGTAGTGTAAACGAAAATGCTACGCCACAGGCATCTTTAAATTATGTTCAAAAAGTTTCCTATTCCCAGATGAATTATTTCCCCGTTCTTTGATCTTATGCACAATAATAAAAGTAAGCTAAAACCAAATGCATCAGGGAAAAACTCGTACAAAATAATGATAGTCTGTGAAAGGTTATATACTGTAAATCCAACCCTGTTTGGACACGCCAGACGCCTAAGCAAGAAGAACATAATCCTGGCCAGACACTGTGGACTTACAGTAGCAAGATTGATTACAGGGGGATTCTCAGTAGAGTAGTTATCTTTCTAACCCGATCATGGCTAAATCTGAACAGGTTCAGGCATTCACTATCAGTGAAGCCACTCGCGACGTTTCCTGCGCACAGCGTCCTTGGTACTTTTACCTCGAGAGCATGCTCCAACAAAATTAGTCGTCATCAGCATCAGTTTCCTCACTCATCAAATACGCAAAGGTCAGCCAGAAACCCGCTGCCATAGTTGGAGATGATAACAATGTTATATTGCACGAACACTCAGCTGGGGCCGCGGGGGGCACCTAAACTTTAACTATCGCTTCAGCAGATGGGCAACGCCAGCATCGAAGAAGCCTTTCCAGTATCACATACGACGCACGTTACCAGCAAAAACGCGTAACTTAACCTCACACACTATTAATGAGATCATGTGCAACTCCATGCCAGTGCATGCATATAAGCAGCTATTGGATGGCCATGTTGTCTGAAGCACGATGAGAGACATTAATGATCATGTGTAACCCATGCCATAGTGGCTCACACGGAGTCTACAGTTTTGGACAGACTTATTGGACATGGAAAAAGAATTGCCCCCCCATTTCCCCATCAATGGGCTTGGTTTTTGGGGTTGAGGGACTTGCTTTCCCCTTTTTTTAGGTGGGGGGGCCCCTTTTATATCAAAAAATGTGTTTTCGAACAACGTTTTGGGTATCCAAAAAAAACCTAAAAAACTGAATTGAAAAATAAAAGGGTGGTTAATTTTTTCCATCCAGGAAAATGGGCAACGGCATCAGTTCAAAAAAATCTGGATAAACATGCAGGTGAGGGGTAGGGGAATACAGGGGGGAAGGGGCCTACAAAAAATTTTTATAAAAATATTTTGCCTACAAGGGGGTGAGAGGGGTCCACCCCGATTGCACACTGTTGATTTTTTTTCACAAATATTTTGCCTAGAAGGGTTGGGGCTATGGACCTGGATGTTTAACAGTTGAAAAAAAAACAATAAAAATTGCTATACATCATTTGACTTCTAAAACAGGTTGCGGGATCCCATGGATCCCCTCTTCCCATTTAAAAAATATTTAGAAAAAAAAATGAAAACACTCTTCAATCTGCCCCAAAAACCAAGACTCTGGCTCTGCTATGTTCCCAAACCTTCATCATCTAAACCCAAACTCCAGGAATTTCTTCATCCCCTCAACCATATCATCATCTGGACATAAAATTCCCGGAAACAAAAAAAGTCGGTTCCTCCGTTACAGCTCCCCCTAGCAAATCCGAACAAAAGAAAAAAAGCTGCACTCTTTCAGTCCCCTGATACGGCTAAAACAGACAACAAACGTTGAGGATAAACCAACCTGCTCTTCTCAGACCTCACTTCTTAAAAAGGATTATTATGGTTCAAATAACTTTCCCATCCCCACCAAAAAATCCTACATCAATTTTTTTTTTTTGTTTTGTTTTTTTTTTTTTACAAAAACCCCCGTTTTCTATTAAAAAAACGATATAAATGATCGGGAAAAAAGTTAAAACAGAAAAACTTTCTTTTCTTCAGTTGATAATGTATCCTGGGCTGGACTCCAAATTTCCACGGTCCCCCAGCGCCTGTTTACCGATTTGTTTAAAAAAAAAACGTACGAAAACATTTTTTAAATTAAATTTATGAAAAAGGGGTAGGGGGCCCCCTTTCCTAAAACTTTTCCCTTCAGGGCAATAACAGGCATTTTACTGTAGGAATGGAATGAATTTTATAATTCTGATTTTTTTAGTCGAAAATATCTTTTTTTCCTCCTTCTTATTTTTTTATCTCCCAAAATAAAAAATCCCCCCCCCTTTTGCTCCCCACTGTATCTTATGTTCAATTGAAAATACAAAAAGGAAAAAAGCCCTAAAATTTGGGCCCCACTATATGACATAACAGTAAAAACCTGGAACTTTGCATTAGGATGATTTGATGAAAACATCACTATATACAAAATTGGGGTTCTTTGGTTCAAGGAATGTTTTTTCATTATATCACAAGGTAAAATTTGGATTTTAACTTTATTTGAACAGAAGGATCTTTTTCTTCCGAACAACACATCAGATATTTATCATATGAAATCTGTAACAAGGTCCTAAATAACCCCTTCTGGATTTCTGTTTGAAATTTCTATTAATTTGGGAAAAAATAGGCTGATCAACTTCTTTTTTATTTCAAAACATCTCTAACAAAAATCCCTTTTTTCAGATTGTTTGCCCACAAAGGAAAATTTTTATTGGGGTTTTATTGAGCGAAAATCAGCTCCATTTACCACGAAAAAAAATTTTGTTTTGAAATTTATGTCAAAAGAGGCTTTTGGGGCCGCCCCCATCTTCCTGTCGGGGAATTTAACAGGGAGTTTTACTAGAAGGTGGGGTGAATTTGGCCAATTTCGGATATTTTGGATCAGAATAATATCTATTTTTTTTCTCCTTTTATTTTTATCTCCCCAAATCCCCTTTGCCCAAAAGCCACTTTTCCCTAAGTTCAATTTAAAATAAAATACTATCCACAAAGATCTGGCTTTTATATATATATAAAGTGTAAATTTTTTCCTACATATTCTTGAATGGGTATGGCTTTGAGGCAAAAACAATTTTGTAAACCCCAATTCTAATTAATTTCGCCGTTCAATTCCACAAAATATTGGGACAACAGAACAGAATCGACCACCCTCATTTCCCCATCAATGGGTATGGAGTTTTGGGGATTGAGGGACCTTTCCCCCTTTTTAAGTAGTGGGGCATATCAATTTTTGTGATCTTTAATTTTTTGTACAAACATTTTTATAAAATTGTTACTTTACCTGATGGTACCCCTTTTTTTGGGGTTTTCCCCGGACCCTTTAAAATGCCCGGCGGTGGATGATGGGTTTGGATGTTTCGGGGCATTTTTAAAAGAATAACAAAACCATCATTCTTTAAACCATCAGTTTACCCCCCATAAACATGTTTTTTGTCTATTTTTTTAACGTCTAACGTGTCTTTGTATATTAATACATTTTTTTTGGTAAAAACCACCAATATTTAGCGGTTAAAAAAAAAGAAAAATTGTTCGAGAAATTTATCAACTAGGGCAAACATCTACACTTGTTTTCACAAATTCAAAAAGTTGAATTTGTCATCACCCCCCTCAAGAGGCAGATCTACAGTCTTTGACAACTTATTGGGACATCAACAAAATTGACCTCTTTTCCCCATCAATGGGTTTGTTTTTGGGGGATTGATGGATTTCTTTCCCCCTTTTTTTTAAGGTAGTGGCTGCTTTTAAAAAAGTTTACCCCGAACTCCAACGTTTTGGGTGCCCAATTAAAAGGCCCTAAAAAAAGTTGTAAACCATAAGGAAATCTTTTCTTTCACCCCCAAAAACTTTAAAAGTCATTATTTTAACCTCAAAAACCCTACAGGCATAAAGAATCCAAAAAAAATGCTATGGATCACACTTTTTAGAGTGGCGGGAAAGGGTGAATACAGGGGGGGGTTTTTATATGTTCTTTCCTTATTTCTGTTTTTTATGTTCTGGCGGGGAAAAAAAAGCAATTAAGAAACCCGGGGTGCAAATTTTTGTCCCTTTCCCAATTTCCCAAATTTGTGACATGGCGGTGTTATTATTGAACGGAATGGCAGAAATATTATCAACTTTTAAAGGGGGGAGATTTGGGGAACACCTTATAAGTGTTCTTTTTTTCTTAAACCCTTCTTACCTGGTGGGGAAACTTTTTCCCTTTTTTCAACCTGTCCGTCTTGAGTACAAAATAAACCCAAATTTCCCGTTTTCCTCAAATAAAAAGCGGCTCACAAAATCTTCTTCTGTTCCCAAAGTTTTTCCGTTCACTTCATGGAAAAGGCTGGCAGTGGTTCCCGTATGAATTTTTTAAAGCCATAACTTCACGGTAATGGTTTCCAATCGGTCATGCGTGGTGGCAGCTCAGGAAAAACCCTTTCCCAAAAATAGCACCCCAATTAAAAAATAAATATTTTGAACAACCATGTTTTTAATTTGGGTTACAGTTTATTTTAAAACAACAAAATTGCAGGGCATGCAAAAAGGGTTAGCACCGCTTGCCCCCGGAAAAATAAATAAAAAAAAACAATATCAATAAATTGTTTTTTTTTTGCAGTCCAAACAAAATTTTTTTTTTTTAAAACTTTTTAAATCTTCCCTTTTGGGGGGGTTGGCTAAAACCCCAAATTACTAAAATTCTAAACCAACTAAAGGGCCCTAAGGTTTAAATTTAAAAAATTTTTACAAAAGTCATTTCAGTAAAAAAAATCCCGATTTTCGATGGTACCCGGGATGTAGAGAAAAAAACAGCATTTTGCACAGTTTATGAAAAATATTCCACCCCCAGCAGGTTTATGTGAGCTCGTCATGCTGGGTTGTATCCCGGGCCCCCAAATTACATTTGCCAACATTGGCATTTTTTTGTCTGTCTCGTGACCGTGCACCCATAAAAAACTGGGGAAATTCTTTAACGCTAAATCCGGGGTTTTCATTAAAAACCGATATCTTGAGATATCTTGAAATTCAAACCTCGTTTGAGATGCATTGTTTTGGTGAGGGGTTATAGTATACCTTCACACGGAAAAAATTTTACAACGTAAATTTGGTACGGGGTGAAACCCAACCTGGGGTTGTGAATATAAACCCTTTTTTGATATTCTGTACTTTTGGTGGTGTAACCACAATAACAATTCCCAAACCTTGGCTATGGTGACAAACTATTCAAAATGACATCTGGACCCCAAACGGTGACTTTGGGCTGTTTTTCTTCAAACAAATATAACCTAAAACCATAACTGACAGCATTTTTTCCCAAAAGCGTCTAACCCCAAAGGGGAAAACCCCAAAACTGGGGTTTAAAAACCAGGGCGTGGTGGAATCCAAAATTTGCAATTTTGGGGGCCCTATTGGACTTTTTTCTGTGTTGTGTTAATTTTCGTTTTAAATGCATTATTTAATGGTCCCTCACCCAAAAGCGATCCCGTTTTGCGGGTTGCGAATAAAAATAGTGGTCATAATTTCCCGACCCAACTCACCGCAACTAATGGGTTTTTTAAAAGGTTTGAAGTCCAAACAACCCGCGGGTGATCATGAACACCCGCGGGTAATTTCCCAGAAATTTTGAACATGTTCAATAATTCTCTGCGAATCCTGGGTCAATTTTTACAAAACGGGGCCCCTTCTGGGAAAAACCCGGATTTGGCGGTCGCCTCAGGGGGTTATGACCCGGGAGTGCCGGGTTAAAATTTAAAGGTATCTGGCGGGGTTTTTGGTGGCGTCATTTGGGGAAGGGCCCTTTTTGCGATCTTTTTAAAATCGTGTTGCGTGCCTGTTGCGATGGTTTTCTTTCCTTTTGCAACCCTGTTGCGTGTGGGCGTCCCCCCAACCTGTTTTCCCCAGCGTACCCCCAACCCTATGCCCTCTTTTTCCCAACCAAAGGGTTTTAAATTTTTTGGACATCACTTTTGGTTCATTTTTATCAAAAATTTCTTGGTAGCTTTCCCCATGTTGACTCTTCGATGCCCAAATCGGTACTGAAGAAAATGCTGAATGGGCCCCTGTTAGGGTTTTTTTTATCCGTGCCCGATATTCGCAACAAAAGCCGGGTAAAAGCAAACCGGAATTTTTTGAGCAAACTAAAGCAAAAATGCGCGGGTGATGGAATTTGGGGGATCATAAGTTGGCCAACCCCCAACGAAACCCCAAACCCCCACGCCAACTCACCACGCCCGGGCCCCCAGATTTCTAAAAACCCCTCCCCCAACCCCTTGTCCACCCCCCCCAGCAAAAAAGGTCCCACAAATTTTGTTCTAGATTGTTGGTGGTGGTTTGGGTGGGATGAAAAAGGCCCACAATGCCCCTGGTTACCTTTGGTGATAAAAAATAATTATTGGGATAAAATTGTTTTCCATGCCCTCTGAAAAACCTGAGTGTTAAAATAACACTAATGATGAAATTTTATTCTTTCATTTTTTTTTATGGGGGCAAATATGAACCCAATGAAAACCAAAATCCTACTGCAAAATTGGGGTTTAAAAATAACACTAATACTAGAACCAAAAACCCAGTCACGGGCAATTTTCCCCTGCACCTTTGCCACGGGGAAAAAAGGCACTTAACGGGCCGCCCTCAAAAATCTTTCATACTCAAAATTCCCCTTCTGTAGTTCTTTTTTGTGTTCTATATTTATATGGATTTTTTTCAATTTGGCATAAATGTGTTTGATGTTTCCTTTTCCCTCATCATCCACCCGGGTTTTTGTTTAAAAAAAAATAACTACCTTGGGTATTTGTGTGGGGTTTTTAAAGTGGGTTACCTTTGTCAGCAAACCCTTTAACGATCTCTCAACTCTGGACCCCTTTTTTGAGAAAGGCTTTTTGATCACCTTTAGGACTTCTGAAAAACAAAATAAATTAAAACCCCGTTAAAAAATTTTATTTTAGCTTTGTATGATGGTTGGATATTAAAAGGTTAGGTTTTTGGGGGAAAACCATGTGTTTAAACTCTTCTTGGAATAATTAGTGTGGTTCTGAAAATAACCTGTAGCGTAGTGAGGATGAAAGAAATTTTTTTAACGGGATGACTCTTGAAACAGAACACGTTAGCAAAAAAAAAAAAAACAATACCAAATTTCATGGGTTACTTTTTTTCAGCAGCAACCTGTGGGCGATCTCTCAACTCTAGACCCATTTTCTGAGAAAAGGGGGTTTTTATCACCCTTTTGGGGACATTACTTCTGTAAAAAAAAAATAGTCCCAATTAAAATTTTATTTGGTTTGCATGATGGATTGGATATTAAAGGTTGGGGTTTTTGGGTAAAAACCAATTTGGGAAAAATTAGTGTGGTTCTGAAAATAACCTGTAGCGTATGAGGATAGTTAAAAATTTTTGAACAGTATGACTCTTGAAACAAAAACACACTGTTAGACAAACAAAATAAACAATACCAAAAATTTCAGGGGTTTCCCTTTGGCAGCAAACCCCGGGGCGATTTTCAACTCTAGACCCATTTTTTGAGAATGGCTTTTTGATCACCTGTGAGAGACATTACCCGTAAAAAAAAAATAGATATAAACCAAAGTTAAAATTTGATTTGAACTTTGCATGATGGGGTTGGGTAAAAGGGTTGGGAAAGGGTAACACCATTTTAATAATCTCTTTTGGTTTGGGGTGGTTCTGAAAATAACCCCTTGGGGTGGGGAGGAATTAAAGATGTTTTTAACAGTTGCTCTTGAAAAAAAACACACTGTTTGACAAAGCAAAAAAAATACTCAAATTGCATGGGTTTCCTTTGTCAGCAGCAACCTGTGGCGATTTTAACTCTGGACCCCAACCAAAAAATGGCAGCTGATCACCGGAAAACATTACTTCTTAAAACAAAATGATATACATCCCCAAGTTAAATTTGATTTTAAACTTTGCATGATGGTTGGATATTAAAAAGGGTTTGGTTTATGGGGAACACCCTTTAATAATCTCTTCTTGGAATAATTGGGGTGGTTCTGAAAAAAAAATTGGGGTGGGGAGGATAATTAAAATTTTTTGGGCAGTTGACTCTTGAAAAAAAAACACACGTTGGGAAAAACAAAATAAAAAATATCCAAATTTGGGTTTTCCTTTGTCAGGGAACCTTGGAAGATCTCCAACTCCCGGACCCATTTTTTAAAATCTGGCTGATCACCTGTGAGAGACATTACTTCTGTAAAAAAAAATGATCCATCCACAAGTTGGAAAATTTTAAACTTTGCATTGGTTTTGGGTATTAAAAAGGGTTTGGTTTATGGGGAAACCCTTGTTTAAAAATTTTTCTTGGAATAATTAGTGTGGTTCTAAAAAAACCTTAAACGGGGAGGATAGTTAAAGATGTTTTTTAACAGTATGACTCTTAAAAAGGCCCCTGTTGAAAAACAAAATAAACAATACCCAAAATTTCCTTATTATTTAAAGGTGTGAGCCCGGGAAAACTGAAACAAAAATTTTTCCCAAAAAAACCTCAATTTGTAATCACTCTAGTTTACCTGATTACAACCCTTTAATTGTTTTTTTTTCATCATGACTATTTATCAAAGGACAATTTTAAGTAAGTGGTTTTGTAGGGAATTTTTTTAAAAAAATTAATCTCGTAAAATTCCCGGGGTCGGATCCGTTATCACCCAAATTTTGGGGAATAAAAGAAAATTAAAAATTTAAAAAAGGTTTTCAAACCAAATTGTCCAAAAAATGTTTATTCCCAAAAATTTGTTTTGGGGATTTTCAAAAAATTTAAAAAATTTTCATCTTTAAATTTAATATTTTAGATAAAAATTATCAAAACAGTGGGGCCCGGTTGAACAGTCACTGGAAAGGAAACCCTTTGGGGGTCTGGCATTACCGTTTAGTGGAAAAAATTATTTGACAATTCAAAAAATTTTAAAAAAAAAAAATAACCATACTCATAATACATTTTAGAAAAGGTTCTCAAAACTGAAAAA